>CASHTH010002318.1:0-21217 GCA_030341885.1 Geodia barretti
GAGATACTCCCTGTGTAGGAAAACATGTGTAGTTCCATTATGAACATACTCTACTGGCAACATTAATTGATTAAGCATGTGTAGGAATGCGTCAATAAGCGCCCCCCTAACCCACCACACCACAGACGGTGAGACCACGTGCAAACACAACTCACCAGCCCAATGAAAGATAAGCAGCTCCAAAAACTGACTCCCAGTCGATGCAGGTCCGTATTTTTTAAACGTTTCCACCACCATTCACTGTTAAATACTGCCTCCAGCTTCCCTAGTACCATCTTCCTCTGCACAACTGCTCAGCATGAAAGATAAGGGCCGCTGCCTGCTTTTCGTCGACCGACCTACACGTCGTTTCAAATTTCATCGACGTTAATTAATTTCGGCCGCGCCCCATAACGGATATTTAGAATAGATAATTCCGTCCAGGAAAATGGCTACTACTTCTTCCACTTGACGTTTGGGACCAGAGATAGTGTTCCCGTCAGTGTTTGGCACCGTTTCGTCGGCTTAAAAGTTCGCATCACAAGTATTCGCGTAGGTGAGTCCGTCTCTCTAATGTTCTAGTTGCGTACTTGGCCGCGTCTGTGGGTGTAGCTATGAACCGCTCCAGCCTTTGTATTCGACGTAGCTACTAGCTAGCATGTTTGAACAACTACCGGGACAGACTAACAGATGTTAGTGGTAGTCGTGGTGAAAAGCCCAACGTTAATTAGATATTCATCCCTTTTTGCTCTGATAGTAGCTAACAAAATGGCTACAGTGTCCGTGTTGTAGCTGATGACTCAGGTAGTGTTGTAGCGTTATGAATAGGGTATTATGTACATAGCTATGCGTTTAGACAATAGTGTACCAGCAGAAAATTCTCGACGCGATGCTGATCTCTCATTTCGGTGTGTACATGATTTGGCGAGTGACTTTTGCCATCCAGACGTATGTAAAGTATGCATGAGGCTCAAAGTCACCTCGTGGCACGAGGAGAGAGAGAGCCTGGGAGTGAGGCTACGTGTAGATATGGAGTAAGTATAAGAGTACATATAGCTGCACTTGTTTTGGCTGGGACGGTAAGCAACCATTAGGACAAGCAGTATGTATATACCTCCCGCGTTGGGCCAGGAATTACTCTATAGTGTTTTGAACTAAGTCCATAAGTTTGTACTGTGCTACATGTACATACAGAATGTAGAATTATGCAGAGATGTATAATTATACCACGGTTGAATGCTACCTAATACTCAAGCCGTTAACATTCTTTAGAATGCAGATGAGGTGCATACGCCTTCCCCCAAGTTTGGCAACACTGTGCCCCTTGAACAACAATGTCCACGTACTGTTATGGTTAAAACACCAACAAAACTTTCCCTCTTTCCATAACGCACCGTATATACGCAACATACCCTCCTGAATTATACAAATTCACGGCTCCCCATCTTTCTCCCCCTCTAATCCACACACCATAGTAGAGAGAGATAGAAGAAAGAATGGCATCCCCCCATCTCTCCCCACATGCCTCCGTGGCAAGCCTGGGAGGCAAGCAGGACATGGTAAAACTGGCCATCCAGGCCGACTCCTCGCGACCCCACACCCAACCCCTCCTCCTCATCGTATCTCAGTCCCAGCAACTGGCGAGCATCATCGCCGACATTTGCGGGCAATGGGGGCTACCCAACCCAGATCAATACGCTCTCAAGTACGCTGACCCACCCCCCAACGTCACGCTACTGTCCGGAAAAATTGGCTACATCACGGAGGAGAACCGTCACAAGCTAAAGAACGGGGACATCCTCCGAATCGCTTTCAAACCGTCCACGCAGGCGCGAGAGTCGTACGAAAAGATTCGCTCACCGCGTGTGGAGGAGCGGAGAAAGGCAATCGACGAGTTGTACCTTCTCTCAAAGGACTACACCTTTGCGCTCGAGTTCATGAAGCTGAACGGGATATCGCAGCTTATGGCGATGGTGGAAAACAGTCAGCTGGTGAACGACCTCGAGATTATGCAGCTTGCCAGCATCCTGGGAGCCTTCCTCGAGCTAATGGAGCACAGCATTGTGTCGTGGGACAGCCTCACCGAGAACTTTGTCAAAAAACTCATCAACTTTGTCGACAGGTCGCTCAAGCAGCGCGAGTACTTTCGCTCGGGCGTGGTGTCACGGAGTCTGAGCATTCTCGAGTCGATTGTCATCAACAGCCCCAAGTTTTACGAGACGATAGCGCGCGAAGTCACGGTGAGCAGTACCGTCCCGTTCCTGGAAAAGCAAGACACGAATGTCAAGTACAGCACGCTCGCCTTCATCAACGCAATGATTTCGAAATCGGCCGACCAGGAGAGCGTTCTAAACGACCTCCGCGAGAAGAGGTTCAATCGGATGCTCAACGATCACATCCTCACACCGTTCCAGGGGCACGTCCCGCAGGAGATAGCCCACGAGCTCTACGTCTACCAGTGCCACATCATGAACCTCGCCGAGCGGCACATGAAGACAAAATTTCTTCAAGGCGATCCAATCATGGAAGACGAGCTGCGCATGCTCCCCGCGCGAGCATTCCCAGAGGAAATATCTCGCTCGTCGAAAATCCCCGAGACCCTGTGGAAGCAGCTGGGGTTTCTTAGCGGGAATCCTAGGGTGGAATTGGGGGATACTCCACCCGGGGTGCTCGCACTCCAGTGCATGGGGTACCTCGCCAAGACAAAGCACGAGATATTCACGCAGCTGTTGTTCGGGCACACGGACAACCAGTGCCCGTTTGCCCACGCCAGCATAATGCTCACCAAGGTCCTCTGCCAGCTCTTCCACGTGGGGGAACCCCCCTCAGAGATAGGCTACGAGTTCATCCCGTGCTTGGTGTGGGCCAACGACCCTCTCAAGGACGTGTACTGCATCACCATCCAACTGCTGTACAAGACGTGGAGAGAGATGCGAGCGTCCATTCACGACCTCGAAAAGGTAATGGCCGTCGTTACGAAGCAGATGAGCATCGTCCTCCAGACGGGGTCCTCCACGCTCATCACCTTCGATTTCTTCAGGATGAGGTTGTTTGAGCTGAGCTACAAGAAGATAACCGAGTCGGAGGAAAACAGCCAACTTCTGGAGGAAGGCGTTCTCAAATCGAAGCCCGTCCAAGAGCTCTGCGCGGAGATCCGTCCGGAAATCGTCCAGCTGGTACGCGAGGAGCGACTGCGGCATCTCACGGAAGGCGCCTCTTTCCCCAAAGTCAAGCGTGGACGCGACCGCGACCAGTTTTTCTACTGCCGTCTCTCGCCCAACCACAAGGTGATCCACTTTGGTGACTATAGCGGGAGCCAACCGCCGCCTCTGGAGGCGCTCGACAAAAAGATACAAGTGTCGGACATGCGGCTGGAGACTGGAGCAGCGTGTCCTCACGCTCAGGCCAAGAAGAGCGCCAACCAAAACATCTTCTCGCTGTTCTACGAGGGCGAGGAGCACCTCGATTTCATCGCACCCAACGAGACCGTCTACAACATTTGGATTGACGGGCTGTCGGTGCTCCTGGGCCAGCCGATGAGGAGCAAGGCTTCTACCGAGGACGTTGACACTCTGCTGAACATGGACTTGAAGCTGCGGCTGCTCGACATTGAAAATATCAACATTCCCAGCCAGCCTCCTGCCATACCCAAAGAGCCTGCAGATTACGATTTCTATTACAAATTGGACAACTGACAAATGTTGTGTGTTTTTTACCCTAAATCTTTCTAGAGATGCTTATGAGTATTCTGTACAATGCTTTCGCCTCTTTTTATGCAGTGTGAGTTAAAAAATCAAGCGCTGTAAAATAGTGGTGGGATTGCGCATGCGCTAACCGCATAAAATCACGTGTTTACTGCACTGACAACCCCCGCATTTGCAGGTAGTGCGCACGAAGCTCAGCAGCTAATGGCTCTTTCCCTGAGTCGAACAGTGTTTCTCTTCTCCGCTGTCGTTAGTCTGGCCACTGTTCATGGCGACACGCCAGCCAACTGCACGTACGAAGACGCGCGGGGGACGTGGCTGTTCTACTTGGGCCCTACAGGCTTCAACAGCACGGTCGACTGCTCCAAGCCTTTCGACGTAAAGAGGACGATTCGCGTGGAGCTGCTCTACCCAGACGTGGCTCAGGACGAGTTCGGGAATCAGGGCTTCTGGACGCTCATCTACAACCAGGGCTTCGAGGTGGTGGTCGGTACCCACAAGTACTTTGCCTTCTCCAACTACACCAGTGTCAACAAGACTGTGATCAACCACTGCAGCTCTACGACGCCTGGATGGTCCCACGACCTCATGTCTCGAAACTGGGCCTGCTACTTCGGCGAGAAAATTACCACCGTATCCAGCAAGAAAGTTTACATTCCGCTAGAAGAAAAGTTGGACCTGCAGAGAAAGTACGTCCCGAACGAGGTGTTTGTGTCCAAGATCAACAGCGTCCAGAGCCTGTGGGAGGCGACCCACTACCCCGAGATGTACGGCTGGACTCTGGGAGACCTGCAGAGGAGAGCCGGAGGCATCCCACAGACGGCGACCCCACGACCTCCGACTGCTGCCGTGTCAGAGGAGCTCCGACTGGCCGCCAGCCAACTCCCCAACTCCTTTGACTGGAGGGACCGTGACAGAGAGGACTTTGTCTCCCCCATCAGGAACCAGGGCCAGTGTGGGAGCTGCTATGCCTTTGCCTCCATGGCCATGATGGAGTCTCGGCTGCGTGTCCTCACCAACAACTCCCTGCAGGTGGTCCTCTCCCCACAGGACGTCGTCGGCTGCTCTGAGTACTCCCAGGGCTGCGAGGGGGGATTCCCCTACCTCATCGCCGGCAAGTACGCCCAGGACTTTGGAGCTGTGGAAGAGTCTTGTTTCCCTTACCTTGGAGTCGATTCGGCTTGCAACGAGAAAAAGGATTGTATGCGCTATTATGCCACCAATTACTACTATGTTGGTGGTTACTACGGGGCTTGTAGTGAGCCACTTATGCGACTGGAGCTTGTAAACAACGGACCTGTTGCAGTTGGCTTTGAGGTATTGAACGACTTCTTGAACTACAAGGGTGGAATCTATAGGCACACCGGGCTTACCGACAAGTTCAACCCCTGGGTGATTACCAATCATGCCGTCTTGGTGGTGGGGTACGGAAGCGACCAAGCAGTATGCCCACTTTTTCCGTTTCGAGGAAATTTTCTGTGAAAACAAACTGGAAAGATTGCCCGACGGAGAGGGGTACGCGTATACAGGAGACCCAATACCTTACAACCCAAACGGGGTGTGGAACATGAAGGACAATCTCGCAATATCTGACATTGAGAAAGGCACCGTGTGTCACACGCAAGCAAGAGCATTCCACAACGTCTATAAAACGTTCCTGCGCGTTTTGCAAGACACGTTTGACGGGCATCCGGAGAAAATGGACGAGGCTATGAAACTCATGGAGGTGTTGAAGGTTCACGCAAAAAGGGCGATCTGGACTCCGCTGAACTCCCTCACTTCTAGACCTCCAGAAGACGGGGAAGTGATGTGTGGCCCAATCTGGGATTACGATGTGGAGGAATGAACCATTTGACCTTATTTCAACTGCTATTTAGTTGTTTACTGTGTAAATATTTGTAATATACCACAGCTTCATTGACCGAACAAATTTTTGTGTACATTATATTATACGTTAGGGCATCATAATGCTTTCTTGGTCAATTTATATATATACTATAATACCAGATTTCTGGGCAAACTTATTGTGTGTACATCATCTTTAAAAAGGGTCACTGAGCTACCACAGCAATGATGTATTGTACAAATGGTCAACAGTTTATACACGAGTAGGGGAGTCATGGTACGAGTGGAGTGGCAGCGACTGCCATACTCTCAATGGACACCTCGTCCACTCCTCGGATTATTCTGAAATAACCCTCTTCTCCCCAGTCCTCTCCCCAGCTGTTCTTGACAATCCAGAAGGGAACCCCTCCCTCGCTTCCATACCCCACCACAAGCACCACGTGATTGGTAATCTCCCAGGGGTTGAACCCGTCAGTGAGCCCAGTGTGCCTATAGATCCCTCCCTTGTAGTGCATAAAGTCGTTCAGTACTTCGAAACTGACGGCAATGGGCCCATTCTTGACCAATTCAAGTCTCATTTGAGGCTCGTTGCAGGCTCCATAGTACCCTCCGATGTAGTAGTAGTCAGTCCCATAGTAACGTGTACAACTGGTCTCGGAGATGCAGTCAGAGTCTTTCCCAGTGTAAGGGAAACAAGACTCTTCCACGGCTCCAAAGTCCTGGGCGTACTTGCCGGCGATGAGGTAGGGGAATCCCCCCTCGCAGCCCTGGGAGTACTCGGAGCAGCCGACGACGTCCTGTGGGGAGAGGACCACCTGCAGGGAGTTGTTGGTGAGGACACGCAGCCGAGACTCCATCATGGCCATGGAGGCAAAGGCGTAGCAGCTCCCACACTGGCCCTGGTTCCTGATGGGGGAGACAAAGTCCTCTCCGTCACGGTCCCTCCAGTCAAAGGAGTCGGGGAGTTGGCTGGCGGCCAGTCGGAGCTCCTCCGACACGGGAGCAGTCGGAGGTCGTGGGGTCGCCGTCTGTGGGATGCCTCCGGCTCTCCTCTGCAGGTCTCCCAGAGTCCAGCCGTACATCTCGGGGTAGTGGGTCGCCTCCCACAGGCTCTGGACGCTGTTGATCTTGGACACAAACTCCTCGTTCGCGACGTACTTTCTCTGCAGGTCAAACTTCCTCGGGTGCTCACTGACTTTATCCACCGACAGAGTCGTTTTCACCCCGAAGTAGCAGCCCCAGTTGCGACTCATGAGGTCGTGCGACCATCCATTGAAAGTGGAGCTGCAGTGGCTGACGACACTCGTGTTGGAGACGACGGTAAAGTTGGAGAAGGCAAAGTACTTGCGGGTACCGACCACCACCTCGAAGCCCTGGTTGTAGATGAGCGTCCAGAAGCCCTGATTCCCGAACTCGTCCTGAGCCACGTCTGGGTAGAGCAGCTCCACGGTGTGCGTCTTCTTGACGTCGAACCCCGTGCAGTCGGGTGCTTCATCGTAACCCGAGGCTCCCTCGTGGAAGATCCAGGTTCCCCGTATGTCCTCGTACGTGCAGTTGGCCGGCGTGTCTCCCAGCACAGCCCCCAGGCCCCCACAGAACAGGAGAAGTAAACCCAGACGTTGCATAGCCCCTGCCTCTGTATTATTGCTGACTAGACACTGCATGGCAGTGCATGCGCAGTCATGTGATTATGAATAACATCAACATAATAATTATTATTCGGGCTGGGAAATGGGGATGGGGAACCCCTTGGAAATTTTAGAACATGGTGAAAATTATGTCCGTGATTTTTCTTACTCAGTCTGGGGTGGTTAAGCTATTCACTTCCCAATGCAGCAAATTCTTTTTCTAGTAGTAGCTACCAAATGATGGTATTGCAGGTCTTAATTTGGAGTGACGTAGTGAGTCGTCTTGTGCCTCTCGAGGTGGCTCGTACGGAAAGTTCTGTTTATAGTCACCCACAGAGCTGGACTTGCTGCCTGATTTTTTACTGTTTCCCGACACTGCACTGCTGAGTGCCGGCGAGCCATGGCTACGGGGTTGCCCCTGTAATGAGCACTCGTTGGAGTCATCTCCTCCCACCAGATGAATGGTTGAAATGTCGTCTTGTTCACTCTGTGGTGTCAGTCTTCCCCCTCCTAAGCCTTCATCATCAGATACCACAGGGGACTGGAGAAGGTCACGCAGCAATAGCCGTTTTGTCTTTGCCTTTCCACTAGGACTTGTACCACTGATGTTGCTCTGAACTGCAGACTTTGGTGGGCAACTTTTCTTGGCCGATTTCAGAGATACTACATTGATAGGAGCAATAGCCGACCTGTGAAAATGAATAAAAATCCATGTAACGACACTGTAAGGATGTGCTTACCTTTTCTTTGTAGATTTCAACTTTCGTACGAAGAAGCAAATAAGCGCGGTAAAGCACACACAAGTTCCGACCACTGATAAAGCGATCACGGCCCACATCCAGTCTATGCTAGGATCTCTATCTGTTGATGATTTCTGTGTCAATGATGGAGCGACTCTGCCCCTCACTTGAGACTCAATCACCGGTCCCTCGTCTCTGAGCAGTAATATCAGGGTTGTACCCGGGACGACGTAATCAGTAGTGCGATACTCTGATTTTTTAGCTCCGCCAGGTAGAGTAATGTAGAGGGTAAGATTGAGGTAAGTGATTCCGTCTAGTCCTGGGAACTCTTCAAGGGACTTGGGGAGTATTACAACATTCTCCTCAGTAAAACCAGTGATGAAATGCTCATTCGTTGCCCTTCTTCTCCTACATGAAGAATGGTTATTGTTTTCAACACACAATCACTACTTTACTAGCTAGGTAGAAAAGACAGGTGGTGGCAACTTTATGCAGAGTGGCCAAAGAGTGTCTCATACAGGCCCATCTCGATTACAGTTATAAACGACACACAAGGAAACCTGGTTTCCCCTCCCTGCAATTACCTCCTATATGGGAAACCTCTGAAAAGGACACTTTCAACTCTCTTTCTCCCTCTCTCTCTCTCTCTCATCAATATCTTAAAATGTTCTTACTACGGAGGTTTGAGTATAGTTGCAGACACCCTGAAAGCTATGAAACATCGTACCTGCTATAGAAATGATCACAGCCAGACAGCAATGAGCAAGACTCTGGTAGTAGAGCACAGTGGGTGGTGATGCTCCTGGCCACCACCTCTTGAAATGATTCCCTTCCTCCTCCATCCCACTGTGAAAAATAAGTCACCATCTAAAATCTAGTAAGACGTCAAAAGTATATACTGTACTACAATAGCTCCTACATATCACTACTGTAGCTAATACACAAGTAAGATCCCATGCTCTACACACCCCCTAAGATTACATGATGTCCCACACCGAACGTTCCATGCTGTGTAATTCAACGCTGTATTAGACTCACTAGTTCCAGTGACATATCTCTCATGGTGAGGGTGGCAGTATTCTGGGAGCCTTCGACAACCTCAGCAGCAGTCCCACCACTGTCTGCACTGACCTTTGAGCTCTCCAAATCAACAACCACCAGTACCACAGTGGACCGTGACGGTTCTCCACGGTCTTCAATGGTAACGGTCATCTCGTGGACAACAGGCGATTCAGGACCAAACTTTCGAGCCAGTACCAAATCACCCGTATTCTCAATGATATGAAACTGGTCTAGATTATCACTTGACTGATGCTGTAGAGAGAAGACTAGCTCAGAGTTGGGACCACTGTCAGCATCATTGCAGTCAAGACTCAGAATTTTCTCCCCAGCCCCCATTAGGGGTGAGACCCTGACATGATACACAATTCTGTCACACTCTGGAGAGTTGTCGTTGCTGTCACTAACATACACTCTGATTTCAGCCACTGCGGACTTGCTACTCTCTCCCTGTCCCATCTCATCCACTGCCACAACACGAAACGAATGCAGACTCTGTTTTTCCCTGTCGAGGTAAGCAAGAGTATACACTGTCCCAGTTCTAGGGTCCAAAACAAAGTCTTGCACAAAGTCTTCTTGGATGCTGTAGACGACACTTCCGTCCGATCCTGAATCTTCATCCACTGCTTCTATCTTTACCACACTTGAGCCAGGCAGTGCAGCTTCTGACATTTCGGCCTCGTACGTCGCAGAAGTAAACCCTGGTGGGTGTTCATTCTTAGGAGTGATTGTCACATACACAGAGAATGTGGCGTATGATTCTACATCGTTGGGGTCCATACACTTTAACTGTAGCATGTGTGAGGATGTCTGTTCGTAGTCAGGTGGTGTGACAATGGATATTACTCTACTAACAGAATCGATAATAAAAGGTGATGTTGAAGGAGAAGTGATGCTGTATTCAGGATCTCTGTGACCTTCTCTGTCAAAATCACAAGCTACTGTAACAACCTCTGTGTCTATCGGACTATTTTCAGCAACGTTTGCAAAGTAGACAGACTCTCCAGGTGTAAGCCGGCCTAGACGGCAGTCATTGAGTGTAACTGTGAGCTGTGATTGAGTTGTAAGTGAAGGGGTTCCCTTATCGGCGGCATAGATGGTAAAAACATGTTCTTGTCCCCAGTTGCAGTCCAGGAGCTCTCTAGTAGTGATGAGACCTGACGTCTCACTGATTTGCAAGAAATCTCTTCCCTCTTGACTCTCAATAGAAAACACTAGATTTCCATCAGATCCACTGTCGCCGTCACTTGCAGTCACTTCTAGGACACTGGTTCCCACGGAGGAATTCTCAGATATGGTGGCAGAGTAATTATTAGAAGTAAGTGCAGGGGCAAACTCATTGAGTGGGTATACGCTCACAATGACTGTACTGGAGGAGGTCAGAGAGGGAGAACCATTATCTTTGCACGTGAGAAACACCATATGAAACAGACTTTCTTCATAGTCAATGCTAGCATCAATTATGAGCTCATTGGTTGAAGACTTGATGCTAAAAACTGCAACATCGGCCCCTTCAGCGTTCTCCTGGGAGACAATAGCTAGTTCAACATTTCCATTGGTACCACTGTCAGCATCTGAACACTCGAGGGCACTAACAACTGAGCCTTGTGGGGAGTTCTCAGCTATGGAACTAGTTATCAAGGGGCTAATGATAGGGGCATTGTCGTTGCTGTCTAAAACTGTAATTCTGACTTGGACTGAATTACCAAATGGTGATACTCCACTGTCGGTGGCCCGGACAAAAACGAGGTACCCCTGGACAGATTCGTAATCTATATACCCTGCTAGAACAATTTCCCCTGCTGTGGAATCGATTCCAAACGTATTACCCTCATTTCCACCAGTAATACTGTAGCTTAGTTCTCCGTCAAGCCCAATGTCCCCGTCTTCGGCTAACACTGAGCAAACGACGCTCCCAATAGGAGCAGATTCTGACACTGTGCAGTCATAGACGCTCTGACTAAACCTCGGGACATGTTCATTAATTGGTTCCACGTACACAAACACTTTGAGCTGTACCGAGTGCTCGCCATCAAACACATTGACGAGAACGCTGTGAGTGAAGAGGGCCTCAGAGTCAACTGGAGCAGCTAGTGATAGAGAAGTTGTAAGGGAATCAATTTGAGCCAGTTGGAAGAATTCTGCAGAGTCTCCCTCCAGAGAATATCCGAGAGAAGAATCTCCGTCACTGTCGGTACACGACAGACTTAACAGAGCTAAACCAACTTCGCTACTCTCAGAGACAGTGAGAGTGTAAATTGTCGGGGAACACAGGGGCACCTCATCGTTAGCGTTTGCAACGTTAACCGTCACTGGAGTCATTGCTACAGCCATACCTTCCCAAACCTCTACGTTGAACGTAAATGTCGTCTCCTGTTCATAATCTAAGGAACCTATTAGAATGACTGAACCTGTGGAACTGTCAATATCAAGCATCATGTGAGGATGGTTGAAGATGACGTAGGAGAGTGTGTTCCCTGGAGTGGCTGGGGTAGCAGTGATGTTGATGAGAATGGAGCCAATGGGCGTCAGCTCAGAGACAGTGGTCGAGTAGGACGCGGAGAGAAAGGTTGGCAGTGCTTCGCAGCAAGTCACTGAAGATTGAAAATTAGCTCACGATTTTTACTGTGTGATTTAGCTATACTGCCATTGCTTTAGCTACTGCAGCTTGTGAATCACGCATTTAGTCTTAAATGTCTTACCTAGTAAGACTGTAAGGAGAAGAGTGCGCCATCGCCCGTAGCTGCTCGCAGTCGTGAGGTCCATTCTGCAAAACCAGTGCAAACAACCGTGCGAGCCACGCCCTTCTGAGTAGCGTAAACAAAAAACTTCACCTTTGACCCTTCGCATAATCAGCTTTTGCGTTTGCCAAGGTCAAGATGGCAGAGGAGAGCGATGACGAGACGTACTGTCTCTGTAGGAGAGCCTACACCGACGGAGACTTCATGATACAGTGCGACATCTGCAAAGACTGGTTCCACGGAAGGTCAGCTCTAATTAGTGCACACCCCACGATCCAAACCCAGTTTTGCTCTGGACCGAATGCGATTTTATGTCGATTCTGTTTAAGCGTATTATGAAGTCGTTCCGAAAGAATTGGGCATGAAACGAGTCTAGCTAGGAATAGCTTGCCGTTCATAAAGTAGAGGCAGTGTTCATGGTAGGACATCTCCCCACCACCAGTTGTGTGGGGGTAGAGGAGCACCAGGCTGGAGATATCGACACTTACCACTGTCCCAACTGCCAGCCTGAACATGGCCCTCTCACATGTAAGCTTTACTTATACAGTATGTTACTGCATTTATAAAGGTATTTAGTACAGCATTCCTATGTGTTACAAAAGAATGCTCTATACTTAATCTATGTACATGTCAGGGTAAAGGAGTTACTGTATGCACTAGTCAAAGTCATGTCTCGCCTGTAGTAGTATATTCATTCTAGTAGATAAATACTGTATATACAAGTAAGTATAATGTACAACATTTGTCTGTGGGTGTTGGTGTACATTATGTCCATATCTGTCCAGTGAAGAGGAGGAGGAACTGGCATAGACACGACTATTCTGAGATCAACGATGGAGAGAAGGTTTGTACACAGTTCATTCTCCAATGGCTGTTTACTTGTAGTCTGTACGTCGGTCAGTGCTCAGCATTACTATAGTGTGTCTTTGTGAATCATACATACGTATACATACACATTATACAGGCAGTGCAGAGTGGTACGGTTGTGTTTGTGGACAACTTGAAGAGCAACAAGAAGCTTTGGTGAGCCAGCAATACATGTACACGATGTATACACTACCTTTGCAACTGGACACACTTGGAATGTAGCCAGCAGAGAGGGGGGGGCGGGGGTGGTCATGTGTACCCACATTGTTGAACAGTGTGTATCACATTCATGCGTACACAGCTTTGTGTTTGCAATTACGAAGAAAGCTATCCGTGCAAGCCCCATCAATTCAAAATACATATGTATGTAGTTGTTCAAGGTCACTCCTACTTACATGCTATAGTATAGTGTATCTTGTCTTTTATGTGTACACATAATCCATGTTAGATCCGTAAACCTCCGATACTTCCCTAATACACTGTACAACAATGTAGACATTAGAAAGACAAATTAGTCGCGTGTAGTGTGCCAGTAAAATTACATATGTATATTCGTCAGCTCTGTGTCACTCTCTCTCCCTCCCTCTCTACCCGTGTGCAGTGATGACGAGGTAATGGTGTACTTGCACGGCTCCCAGCTCACGACTCAGTATTTTGAGAAGCACGGGTTCTCACGACCAATCATGATCAAGAAGAAGGACGGTCTCGGGGTCAAAGTCCCTTCTCCCGAATTCAGAGTCTGTGATGTTGAGAAATATGTTGGTGAGGCCTCTAGATACATCATTGTCGTCTTCAAAAGTACAATATAATATAGTGGAGCCTCCGAATATTATTTATAGGAAGGTGTCTTCTCTTCAGAGGTTAAAAATTTACTAAAAGTGGGAGGAATATTTTAACTGCACTCTCCAGGTATAGATAGGGTATTCAGGATGTTTTTTGGCCTTTTCTTGCCCATACATGCTCGCTAAAAGTACGTACGAAAAGTTTAGTCCACCCACAGTTTTCTTACCATCACTTAATTATCTCTCCTGAGAATTAATGCACTGCACGCTCCAGCTGTAGAAAAGGTAGTTTGTTTGATTGCCCTTCACCTCGCTGGCTTACTAAAGGTACGACAAGTTTGTAGCTCTACCACCACTTACACTTGTCACTCACTGCACACACCCCCCCCCGTTTGCTAAAGTAGGAAATGTTTAGGCCACCTTTTTCCTCAATTGTTTTATTTCCACTGCACACTTTATCTATTGTAAAGGCATTCGGAATAGTTTCCTTCACTCTCCTCCACCTCGTTTGTTTGCTAAAAGTACGACAAGTTTCCCCCCTCCCCCCAGGTCCGCTACGTGAGGTGGACGTGATAGATGTCAACCGTCAGGACGACCTGTTGATGAAGATGAGGGAGTGGACAGAGTACTACGAGTCGACCGGATCACGCAAGAAGATCCTCAATGTCATCAGTCTAGAATTCTCTAACACAGAGTGAGACAGTCCTCCTTAGTACACTAAATATAATAGATTCCTTACTGTACAACTTTACTCTGAATTAGTGAATAGATTGTTAGAAATCAGAAGCAGTAGGAATAATAATTATAATGATGACAAAGGTGCCTATACTATGCACTACACTTTGGTGTGTTATTCTGATCATAGCCAAACGGTCATTCTGTTACATTGATACATATTGTACGTACATGTATGATAATTATGCAGGTTGTCAGAGCTGGTGTCTCCTCCTACTGTTGTGACACGAGATAGACTGGATCAACAGACACTGGCCGGACAACCTCCCTGAACACTCACCTCACTCTAGACCTCAGGTATATACTACCAACATGCCACTGGTGTATCTCAGATGATTAAGTGTTAAACCTAGTGCCCTTAGTTTGGTGTATATAACTCTCCGTGTAGTGTGTCTTGTCTCTGTATGTGTGTATGTATGTACAAAGGTTCAAAAGTACTGTCTGATGAGTGTCAAAGACAGCTACACCGACTTCCACGTGGACTTTGGAGGGACTTCAGTCTGGTACCACATTCTACGAGTGAGCCATTAATCCCGGCCTCTTGTCTGTCTGCTATGTAAATATACACCAGGGGGTGGTTAATTGTACATGGAGTTGGCACAGTTGTGACATAATGCCCGAGGGTGCACTCTATGGGTCTAGATGAGGTATTCCTTCTGGTATTACTCCTCCACCTACAAAATATAAGTTGATATCTTGATGCTGTGTAAAGCATGTTATTGAGGGATATGTACGTTGTATGTGTCTGAAAATGAGTGTGTAGGCATTACTTGGTCACCTGCTAGTTGTTGCGTGCAAAATACAGCTATGTAAAGGAAAGAAAGAACGTAGGCATGCTTTAAGCACAAACTTGTGGGCTTTGAGAAAATATTCAAGGTTGACACTACTATGCTGCATGTACGTACATTAAGAAGCAGTGTAGGTATATAGTAGTCTGTGTTTGAATTCAGGGAGAGAAGGTATTTTACTTCATTCCTCCGACGGAGGAGAACCTCCTGCGCTATGAGCAGTGGGTCATGTCCTCGAACCAGAGCGAGATCTTCTTCGGAGACAAGGTCCCCAAGTGCTACAAGTGCAACATCAGTGCCGGCAACACTCTCCTTATCCCCACTGGTGAGCTAGTACATAGCAGCTCACGCTTGACTTACATACTGTGCAGAAAGCTTTGGATTTATGTATGTCCATTACATTCCGTGATTTTCCCCCTAAACTATTGTGTTTAAACCTGGCAAACTGATGCTACAGTTCGAGAGAAAAAAAGTTTCACGAACGTGGTCAGGCACAGTATGTTGCGTAAACCGAAGCATTTGCAAAAAATAGTTTTGCTAAATTCCTGTGAAAGTTAGTTGTATTGCCCATTTTTAGTGATAACGGTTGGGTTCACCCAATTCAAACGTTTTGCGGTGCATGCATTTATGGTATTGCCTCTTCCTCCTCTTCCTGCCCCTCTCTTTTTTTCTCTGTCTCACTTTATTTTTCTCGTTCTTCTCTATCTCTCTCTCTCTGACCCAGGCTGGATCCATGCTGTGCTGACTCCTCAGGACTCTCTGGTCTTTGGAGGAAACTTCATCCATCGCTACAACATCGGACTTCAGCTCAGGTGTGTATGGTACATAATACAGTATATACTTGTACCATAATAGTAGTAAGTATATACATATGTACAAGGCATAATTATACTCAGCCTTGTTCTCGGGCCTTCCTACATGTACGTGCGCATATATGCAGCGTGATTGTTGCACATTAAAAGTGGGGGAGGCGAGGCTGAAAAATAACATGATGTGGGGCGAGTGGCCCCCAAAACTAGCAACCCTCAACAAGTGATTTTGCTAGTGGAGAGCGACTTCTAAAATGATCCTGACGCTGGTGATGGTGAGCAATCAACGTATGCATACGACAGCAGTCGTCATTCGTTAGAACAACGCTTTATGCAAACTGTAAATACTCACACCACTAATTATAGTATATATTCTGAGATTTGAGTCACAAGTGGCCAGCTCACTGAACATAGAGCTCCACTATTTCAAAAGGTGTGTCTTCATTGCTAAGAGCCTCGTCCAGACAGAGCCGTAGCTCAATGTCATCAGTAGTTGGTGTGGACAAGTTCTTACAAAACCACGGAGGAGAGTTGAAGGTACAGCAGGAGCCACTGATGCAACCAGCACCGTCCCAGAGTGGGTCATTGGTTAGGTAGGTAAATGGAGGGTTTGTATCATAGCGGTGACCACTGTCACAGAAGTAATCATTGCCAACATATTGTGGTATAGTTCCACTGTAGGAAGCACCATTGCAGGGACAGCTATTTTGATCAGTTGCGTACTGATTGCCTCCAGCAGCAAAAGTCCAGATGTAGTTACGTGGAGAACCATGAGATAGGACTATGCCATCAACAAAGATAGTGTCAATAGATCCACTATTATCAAATGCATTTGTCCTTCCAAACTGGTAGCCAATGATTTTCCCACACACTCGACTGTACTGGAGTCCATGTGAGCTGAAAGTGGTACTGATGCATGATCGGCTTTGCCCTCCACACATTGTCTTGCCAGAGGCAGTGACCTTTCTGAACCCTGCTGGACAGTTCTCATTGGGTCTAGTCATGTTGATATCGGCCACTCTCATCCACCCTCCTCCCTCCCCCCTCCCCTCATCACACCCACACACCCTCTCCATATCACAGAACACCTTCACTGCATAGCCAGGGGAGCTCTGCAGCCAGTAGTACCCTGTGCAAGCTTAGAATAATAATTAACATCAAAAAGGGTGAACTCTTCACCTGAAGTAGCTATCGGATGTTGGCTTGAATATGGTGACAGTTGTGTGCTGGGTTGAGGAAGCTCCCAGTTGTGTCATTGGGAGACTGTCTAGTCATCTCTTCCAGTGAGTCCAGTCGCTTGCTCACAGCTTCAAGGTATGCTTTTATGTCCTGGTCTAAATAGAGTGTTATGACATGTACAGGTATGCAGTAGGTATCATGTCAATCACTTACTGCTCTGGGATATATTGAGCACAGTAGATATCAGGACCGCTGCCTCAGTGCTAAATTCACCAACTGGAGCTTTGAACATGTTCAATGTTTTAACCAAGCTAAGCTATTTAGACCGAAGGAGTAGGTACCATTGCTAAAGGAGGAGCACTGGTCCTTGAGAATATTGACAGTCACATTCTGCCAGTAGTGTAGCTGTGAGTGTAGCTGATCCACCTCTGCCTTCACAGCAGCCAGCTCCTGCTGACTCACACACTCAGTAGCGCAATCAGCAGGTGAGTCATCTGCAGCGATAGCACCCTCAGCTAACTTGTCTCTCTCTTTCTCTCTGTGTATGTATCAGTCTCTCAGTCACTCACCTCCTGAGCCAACCACTGAAGTGGCTGAGAGCAGCAAAACCAGACCAGCTATCACACTGCGAGACATAGTCACGAGTCACACACTACTCTAGGCAGAGCTTTTTAAGGGAGTTACTGCTGCGTCTGCTGAAATAATTGTGGGCCACTCTTATGAGTATCAGTAAGACAGTCAGTCTGGTTTTCATAGACTGAGGTGTGTGGATAGTCAGAGTATGGAGCACTGTATGTGCCAGTTTTCAATGTACAGAGCTCCATAGTATAAGGGAAAAGCTCCAAACACATTGCTCACATTCACCTCTACCAACACAATCCTAATCACCCCTGATTTCCCTGGTGATGATGGATGGTGTGAGTAGATATGTTTTGCATTGACACCAAAATGTTGGTACGACCAATCAGACTGCAGTGTGTAATACAAATACATAATATGCCAAAATGTTGGTACGACCAATCAGACTGCAGTGTGTAATACAAATACATAATATGCCAAAATGTCGGTGCGACCAATCAGACTGCAGTGTGTAATACAAATACATAATATGCCAAAACTAGTTGCTATCCACCATTTCATGAAAGTAGTTGCTATACCCTGAGTAAGACGGGCTCTGGAGGGATTTATAAGAAGTTGGGGGTACAGTACTGCCCTGTTAGCTGTAGTGTAACAGTGCACAACTTCTACTAGACTCTGCTGAGACTTTGGGGTCACCAATTTATGTATTTGGTGTACATACCGTAAATACTCTAGTCACTAATTATAGTTTCAAGTGGCAGGCTCACTGCACATAAAGTTCCACTGTTTCAAAGAGCACGTCTTCGTTGCTAATATCCTCGTCCAGACAGAGCCGTAGCTCAATGTCATCAGTAGTTGGTGTGGACAAGTTCTTACAGAACCACGGAGGAGAGTTGAAGGTACAGCAGGAGCCACTGATGCAACCAGCACCGTCCCAGAGTGGGTCATCAGTGAAGTAGCTTACTGACGCCTCTCTTGAATAGCGACGCCCGCTGTCACAGAAGGTATCATTGCCAACGTATGTTGGTATAGTTCCACTGTAGGAAGCACCATTGCAGGGACAACCATGTAGTCCAGTTGCGTACTGATTGAGGCCAGCTGTAAAGGTCCAGACGTGATTACGTGGGGAGCCATGGGTAAGGACAATGCCATCAACAAAGTTAGTTTCAATAGATCCTCCGTGAACACTGTACGCGTAAAAACCGTCTAGCTCTCCAAACTGGTAGCCCATGATTTTTCCACACACTCGGCTGTACTGGAGTCCATGTGAGCCGAAAGTTGTACTGATGCAGCGTGAACTCTGACCTCCACACATTGTCTTGCCAGAGGCAGTGACCTTTCTGAACCCTGCTGGGCAGTTCTCATTGGGTCTAATCATGTTCATATCGGCCACTCTCATCCACCCTCCTCCCCCCTCATCACACCCACACACCCTCTCCATATCACAGAACACCTTCACTGCATAGCCAGGGGAGCTCTGCAGCCAGTAGTAACCTGTGCAAGCTTAAAATAATATTTAATATCAAAAAAGGTGAACTCTTTACCTGAAGTAGCTATCGGCTGTTGGCCTCGAATATGGTGACAGTTGTATGCTGGGTTGAGGAAGCTCCCAGTTACGTTATTGGGAGACTGTCTAGTCATCTCTTCCAGTAAATCCAGTCGCTTGCTCACAGCTTCAAGGTATGCTTTTATGTCCTGGTCTAAATAGAGTGGTATGAACTAAACACATGTATAGGTATGTAGTAGGTAGGTATGCATCATATCAATCACTTACTGCTCTGGGATATATTGAGCACAGTAGATATCAGGACCGCTGCCTCAGTGCTAAATTCACCAACTGGAGCTTTGAACATGTTCAATGTTTAAACCAAGCTAAGCTATTTAGACAAAAGGAGTAGGTACCATTGCTAAAGGAGGAGCACTGGTCCTTGAGAATGTTGACAGTCACATTCTGCCAGTAGTCAAACTGCGAGTGAAGCTTGTCGACTTTCCTCTCCATCTCTGCCTTCGCAGCAGCCAGATCCTGCTGACTCACACACTCAGTAGAGTCAGCATCTGCAGTGGTAGCTACATAATACCTCCACCAACATCTTGTGTGTCTCTCTCTGTGTATGTAGCTATCAGTGTCTCAGTCACTCACCTCCTGAGCCAACCACTGAGGTGGCTGAGAGCAGCAACACCAGACCAGCTATTACTATCATCACAGTGCGACACAGTGAACTCCGTAACACAAAAATTGTAGTGCTTTTTCCTGAGACTGAGTGTCATAGTGACTTTAATAATTATTGGAAGCATGGAAGCATATTATTAAAATTTGGCAAGGATACAGTGGTACTTGGTATGTCACATGCTTCCTCAAAGAGGAGAACATATTGTTGCTTACAGTACACACAGGGGAGTGCTTCTTATACTGCACTTCTTGGAAGCACTAATGGGCTTTTGGCTGGCAGAGAGTGTGAGTCACATATAGCAAGCTACTATACTCACAGGTGTAGAGGGTTGAGTCAGTCAGACATTGCATCTGGATTGGTACACCTACCTCCACCAACACGCTGTGTGTGTGTCTCTCTCTGTGTGTGTATCAGTATCTCAGAAAACAGTGTAAACCCAGACTAGCGGTTAACTATCATAGCACAGTGCAAGCCGTAGCTACTGAACTTGCGTTGCATACCCACTGGTGGTGGTTTCCCTGACTCAACCGTAATGCAGTATGTCATACTGAGTTTCGGTGAATGAAATTTGGCCAGGATACAAAAATGCTCCCTCAAAGGGAAAACTCTGTATCACACTATCCTACACACATGTTAGTTCTGAGGTATTTGGCTGGCAGCTACAATACAGAGTGTGTGTCAAGTACTTGCAGTAAGCAGCCCCTACACTCAGAAGTTCAGTCATCGCCATATGCAGTGGTATAACTGTTCCTCCACAAACATCTTGTGTGTGTGTGTGTCTCTGTGTGCGTATGTAGCTATCTTCCAACACCTTGTCTCTCCGTGTATGTATCAGTTTCTCAGTCACTCACCTCCTGTGCCAACCACTGAGGTGGCTGACAGCAGCAGAGCCAGACCAGCTATTACTATCATCACAGGATGAAACATATCAAACTTCTGTTCTATTCCTTAACTGCGGTGTTTACCCAGCTTCATAGTCACCATAACATCAGGAAACAGAAAATTATGAAGTACAAACACTGTAATTGACAATTTGGCACATTTAATGTCGTGTTTGGTTCACCCAATGCTGCTCTCCTTCTCTTGTCTGCTCTGTATGCTGGAGAATAGTGTGGTGTGCAAATATATTACTAATATACATGTATAGGCTAAAAACCAGTTTTGAGTTGCAAGTGGCCAGCTCAATGAGCTCCACTACATATTTCCAAGAATATATCTTTGTTGCTAAGGGCCTCATCCTTGCAGAGACAGCTCAATGTCATCAGTATACACAAGGTCTTAAAAGATCTACATTTGAATCTTCATGGCATGATTAACACCCTCACTCAGACGGGAAGTAGCTCAGTAGTTGGTGTGGGCTAGTTCTTACAGAACCTCCACTTCCTGATGCAGGGTGTACGAGATGGAACTTCGTCTGGAGACTCCACTCAAGTTCCAACATCCCTGCTACGAGGTCCTCACTTGGTTTGCTGCTCAAAATCTCCTGAAGGAAATCAAAGGTAGCTATCACTTTTTATTCTCGCATCTGCACTTAGCAGTTGGTGGGATGTTTGTGTGTATAATACTTGCGTACATTTGATGGTAGGGGGAATACTGTAACTTTGTATGAAA
>CASHTH010002319.1:0-17160 GCA_030341885.1 Geodia barretti
AAATTATCAACCTCGGCGCGCATGCGCAGCGTGGGTTACAGTACTTGGTTTGTCCGTCTGTCCGTCTGTCTGTCTGTTTTCTGCCACCACGCGCAACAAACAGGTATAATAGCGACACCAACGGGTTCAGCGCTACACTGGCTTGATTTTTAAAATGTCGATTATGGTAAAAGTGCCGCGTTCAGAAGGTATGGCGTGAAAACCAAGTTAACAAGCCAATATGCTAATTAGCACTAGCTTACCTCGACCTGATCCGCTTTATCTGTGTACCTCGGAGGCACAAGAAGTCAGAACGAAGGGCGTGTATCGACTCCCGCATGCTATCTACTAGCCCGTGTCAGACTCTCCGCGAGCTACTAGCGGGAGATCACGGGTAAACGCTAATAGGCCAAGCCCATCAATTAGAGGTACAGCGCATGCACAGTTCGCCGAGGGTTTGCACTTTAGTGCTTTTCATTGTTAGAAGCAAAAATATTCCTGCATATCCTGTTCCATTTTCGGGCATGTCGCGGCTAAATGTACATCAACAGGACATGCAGAAATATTTTAAAAGTTATTCTTCTGTGATAGACACTCATCTAATATGCTACTGCATGTCTTCTGGTCGTCCCTGTCTTGTCTCCTTGCTTTTTATACCATCCATATTCCCCAATTTGTTGTATGAAGTAATACCAGGAGCTTATGAGCCACCCGAACGGCAGAAGGAACATCTAACTCTGCGCTATAGCCCAGAACGGCATTTGAATCTAAACGCTAACAAGACTTTCCTTTTTATGGAACTGCCTTATTGTGGGAAATTGTCCCAAGCATTGCATGAGTGTACGACTACGTATGTGCACACACTTCGACCACACTGGAAATTCCCCACTTGAGGGCAGCTCCATTTAAGGAAAGTGTCTTTAGCGCTGCCGATTCAAATGCCTTTCTGTGCAGTTGGACGCAACTTCCGCCCTTAGGGCGGCTCATAAGCTCCTGTGAGACATGTATGCAGATTATCTCATTAACCCTCGGCGCGCGCATGCGCAGCGAGGGTTACAGTAGTCTGTCTGTCTGTCCATCTGTTACCATGATTTCTGCCACCACACGCAACAAACAGGAAAAAAAGCAACACCAGCGGGGCGGGTTCAGCGCTGCACTGCGTTTATTTTCAATTAGGCGATTTTCATAAAAGTGCTGCGTTCAGAAGTTATGGCGTGAAAACCAAGTGAACAAGCCAGCACTGGCTTGCTCTGTGTACCTTGGAGGCCACAACGAAGGGCGTGTATCGACTCCCGCATGCTATAGCTAGCCCGTGTCAGACTCTCCACGCGGGAGATCACGAGTAAACGCATACTAATAGGCCCAGCCCATCAATTAGCGGTACCGTGCATGCGAAGTTCGCGAGGGTTTGCACTTTAGTGCTGTTCATTTTTCCAGCTTTTCCTGCAATACATTTTTCCTTGCAGACCAATGTCCATCAGAAGATTTTACAACATGCTTGGCTCCTGACACTATTTTAGTGGTCAAGATTCTCTTCCAACACCCAGTACAAGGATGACCAACACAACAATAGAAGTGTCGTGGTCACTACCTCCCATAATAGACTGCTGTCTTAACACTGTGTTCAGTTATCCTCTGGTGCAATACAACTATGCTTTAGATAACGGAAACTTTTTAATCCAGAGGTACGTATGAGAGCAAAGCATGTCCCAAATGTATATTAATTGTTAGGGAGTGAAGCATCCTAGCACTCTACCTGAGCCTATGTATTTATATACCCAATCATCTGATTTTGTACCCTGTAGTCACCATGGAGAAGTAAACGTTTTTCTCTCTGTCTATATCTGTTTGCACTGTCTGTGGTGTGTAGTCATTGCCATTTTCACACTGCAGGCCCAATGGCAATGCACATATTATGTGATGCAGCGTCAATTTGATGCATTTTTCCGGCGGCCTATCTTCCTATGACACCTCAGTACTATTCTCATACCGCAATAACTAACATTCACAGCATAATTAAGAGGGACACATGAGCTTTGTATAAGCTTGATGATATTGTTTTATTCTTTTATTCAGGATCCTTTTCAAAGACATTTGAAATATGATAACCTCCAACCTTTCTCTCGTATCGGATTTCCTTAGTAGTGACACAATATATACACTGTGGCTGGACCTCAGAGTATATTATTTATACCCGGAATAAGAACAAAAGAAGGAGGTTGGTGTTTGTTTCCTTTTAGTTGCTCAATATTATAAACAATATTTCTTTCAGTGCCTGATCCAGTGCCCACCCCTAGTGCTGTGGGGTCTGGGGTAACATGTATTGATGTGTTTTGGAGTGGTCCAGACAATCTTCGTGGATCAATTGACAATAAAACTTACTTCCTTACTTATAGAGGAGGCTCATTTGATGTATCTGTAGATGTTGGAACTAATATGTCTTTATCATTGAATGATCTTACTCCTGACGTGGAATACATGATTGAGGTACTTGTAGTTGATAAATGTCGAAGTGAGATATTTGTGGTTTTCGCAACAGGTGAAGGTATCCAATGGAGTTTTAAACAGCAGTATTATAGCAGTGGATGCCTCGTCATGGCCAAGAGCTCCTTCCCCAGAATATGTGCAGCGTACCAACACATCAATGACTCTTACACTTGAATTGGAAGATGTACATGTCAACATATCTTCAGTTTTCATTGAGGTACGTTTTGCACACATGGTATCATTAAGTACGGTAGCTGAGCATGGGTGTCGTTATTAGAACTCACTAATGTTGAATTCCCTGTGTTCTAAAACCTTGTGAATAATAAGTGCCTGCGGTGCCGTTACCCCGCACCCATGAAAACGTGCAAAGAAGCCTCGGGCCGTTTGTAGCATTGTTACTGCGCTAGGTATGCCGCAATGCAAAGACCCGATCCCTCGAACTCACATGTAAATTTCACGGACTCCCTGTATAATGTACACCTAGTAAAATGCATGATTTTTAGCAGATTTTTCTTGGCTTGTTCAAATCTCATCAAGACAACAAGCCATAGGAAATTATGGAGGCCAAGGATCTGTGGCTGTAGCATTCTGTGGCGTCCTAAATTACATATGTGTTTTGCATGACTTGTCAGCTAACTGTTTTAAAGTGCGCCATGAGCATAACATGCTATGAACTATAATTTCATGAAATAATGTTTCGAACTCTGCACTGGTCCTACAGGGGTTTAACACCGTCCACTACTGTTCCATGTTAGTGTCCTTGTTAGTGGACTTTGTCATAGTTACCAATCAGATTTTAATCTGCTGCACTTGAACAATCTTTACGTCCCTCTATGTCCAGTGGCTTACTCAATGTCCTCTATGTGCAGTTGCTTTCTCCGCATCCTATCATACAAGCAGGGGTATTACTGGCAAAAATGGGCATAGCCCCTACATGGCAAAGGCCAAGTACGTATTAGTTAGACGGTAGGCATGGGCTATGTACGCAGTTTTAGGAAGCCATACCCTGGGGAGGTGGCGTTCCAAGTGCAGCAAGAATACAAGAACAGGATCCAAGGTTTCCTAAATTGTGTGGTTTCCAGGACTATCTGGCGCCTACAGATGGTACATGCAATAACATAGATACCATATTGTGGTACGTACGTAGTAGTGTGAGGGGTAAGGTGGTGGACTGTGGCACCAAACGACACAAGTTCGGATCCTACCTCAGGCTATTTTTCTCGCTTTTTTTCTTCGATGTATGTGCATGCATATTACTAATATACAAAGTTGAGAGCCTTGGGTTGCTTTGGACCTGAGTGTGTCATTCGCAAAACATGAAACTATGGGCATTGGGCAGAGGGAGTGAACACTATCCAATGGAGTATTCCTCCGCATCCTACAGAGAAAGCCAAGTGGAATCACATTCTTCTAGTTTCACAATCACATTTGAGAATTGCCGTACTCCAAGAATGTGTGATGTTCGGAATGTGGCCATACTCATGTTTTGTGATGGAGTCAGCACGTGCCCTAGGAGGCAGAAAGGACACCACTGTGCATTAATTTCAACAGTCAAACAGTCATTTTCCATCGCATAGGTATAGAGGAGGAAAATATAATTATAATGATTTTGTCAAACAAAGCCTTAATATCTGAGGTATATACCAAAGTTCCCACGTGTTTCAGCTGTGATATGCTGTATTTACTGTGTTGAGACATTTGTAAAAGCCAATGATCCACTTTACTATGACATGCAGACTGTGACTGCAGTGAGTGCATGCTACTTTCACGAAAATTAACAAGTAAATTAAAATACTGCGAATTTAAAAGAGGCATATAGGGATGGTATAAAAAGAAAGGAGAGTCAAGATAGGGATGGGATACATGAAGCATGGTTAATGAACAGATTTGAGTATGCTGGCACCCCCTACCCCATCACACAATCCGTTGCCTGGTGTGCTACTCTTATAGGAAATGTGGCAATATATAAGGGCTAAAGGTAAAGCAAGCATTCTTTCACGGTGCCCTTGTTGTTTTTAGTACCATTTTCTACTTTTATACTTCATTTAATTAAACTCCACTTGGACTCCATAACGGTGTTCTTTTTTGTATTATAAGTTGTGATTATTTTAATGGTGAATGTTTAATACTTCACCTAGGCACCAATATAGGGATTGTGTGATGTTAACCATGCTTCATGTACCCCATCCCTATCTTGTCTCCCTTTCTTTTTATACCATCCCTATATGCCTCTTTTTTAAATTCGCAGGACTTCTAACTAGAGGAATGCAAGGCGAGCGAAGAGATTAGTTCGATACGTTTTGCGTGTATTTAGAATTACATAACATTAACGGTATGTGGCAGCACCAGTACACATCAGAAAAATTCCGCATTCAGACGACTAGGAGGCCTCGCTTTGCCTGCCAATTACTCTTGAACATACTAAAGCAAAATGAGCCTTTCCACACGAGGCCTTTTACTCAAAGAACTGGCAGGAAAAGCACCAAAAAGCCATGTGACCAGGCATTTAGAACACACTTTGTTGACATGTAGTGCAATCAGATGATGCAATAATGCTGCAGATAGTGCACTACACAACATTGAGCGTTATTGTATCATCCTTGTGCAACACGTAAAGTCAGCTAAGTGTGTTCGCAATACATATCTATACTTTTCTGCAGTAATATGTTTCTCTTATTATGTAGGCCATTACAGCTGAGGATGATGGCGTAAATCGCAGCAGCTCTGAACAAGTTGTAAATGGTACTCTTCCGATGATATTGAACTTCACCCTATCTTCTTTGTCAGCATACACATATTACAATGTCAGAGCAGTTGCTACGTATGTCTTATCCAAATGTAATACAAGTAAGTATGCTGGACATCCTAAGATGATCTGGACTGAACGTAAGCTGAATTATTTTAGATCTTGCCACACTTTCATTTCTGTTTTTGGTGCTCCAGCTGGTGTACCTGACCCTCCGGCAGAATTGAAAATTGAAAACAATGGAATAGCTTCTTGGGATGCAGTTAATCCAAGAACTGATAATCCTAGAATCTCATACATTCTTGAAGTAATTAGAGTTGATGATGGAGAAATTGCTGTGACTAAAGATGTGGGAAATACACTCACTGCAAATCTGAACGACTTCAATTTAGAAGTTGGTCAGAGCTATAACATTTGTGTCCTTGCAATGAATAACATTGGGAACGGCAAACCAAGCTGTGTTCTCTACACACATATGATACCCCCAGGTACGTACAGGTAATAATGCACAATTGGCGAACCAAAGCAAGCTGACCTAGTAGTCCAAACAGCGCAGTTTTATGTGTTGGTATGTCCTCCAACTACCCATGCATTTTGATATTCCTTTGCACTCAGATGCTGAGCCAGAAAGTGTCCTTTCCAGTGGTGAATATGCTGCAATTGGGTCTGGAGCTGGTGTTGTGTGCATACTGCTGCTACTTATTGCTAGTCTCATTGGTATGAGCATGTAGTGTCAATAATAGCTTCTTGTTGGTTAGAAAGCTATGAGAGTGAGACTATAGGTGTAATGGCATAGCTCTATATGTACGCATGTGAGTCAAGTGTAATCTTACCCAATAGTCTGACTCGTACCTATCTCATTTATTATTATTATAGTGTACTTGGTGTGCAGAAGAAGAAGGGAAAAGTCACTGGCGAGGTTGGCTTATGCATATGGCCCAGACTTGGAACTCTCTAACATACGTGCTCAACGTTATCATCGAACCACTACAGGCAATAATCCAAGCTTGTGGTAAGTTAATAATATGTGGCATTCGAGGATGATATCCGCTCCTAGTGATCATGATTGAAGAATTGAAGTATACACAGGCCAGGAGGGAGAGAGAAAAAACCATCTTTTGTCAGGAGTCCAACCCCAGGCTTTAGCAATGGTTATGCAGCTGAGGGTTAGCTTTACGAGGAGTCTTCTTAACATGGCTTACAGCTCTAACGCCTTGGTTTACTATCAGCCTTGTAACAAGAAATTACAGCTGGATGTGGAGCAACTCCATTGCGCTTCTTTTATATCTGTACTGACGTACAAAACTAGCCTCGGCCTGTTCAGCACCAGAGGTAAATTCAACTACTTATCAACCATAGGCAATGTAAAGGGTACATAGTATGTACAACCTTTAGACTCGCTGGAGTTTTACGGGGCGAGCCATCAATATAATTATACCTTCAACATACTCATTGGTGGGCTCCACCAGCTTTTGGGAGGTCATTCTCCTTCCCAATGACTTGCTGAAAGTGCAGTCCATATGGCTAATGCTATTTCCAGCCGTCCAGAATAAATGTGCATGTTGCACACAGGAATTACACAGTTAGTTACACGTGGTAACCATGTTTAGAGAACTTCTCACCTTTCTCACCCATAAAGGTCAAAAGAAACATTTGTTGCTACTGAAGAAGAGCTTGCCCTACTCAATCAATTTCCTCGTCAATACATAACATTGGAAGAGTAAGCCTGTTATATAGTATAAGCACAGTCTATATAATTGTTTTTTTTTTTTTCTATAGTTTTCTTGGACAGGGAGAATTTGGTGAAGTTTATCAGGGAACTGCTTTTGATATATTAGGTGTCGATACAGGTCCTCATCCTGTGGCTATCAAGGTGTAGTAATGCTGCACATGCTCAAATCTTTGTATGTTCAGTAGATAATATCACAGCATTACGACAATATAGTTAGTGAGAAGTACTAAACTGTGCACTCCCATTATCTGTCAATGGGATTATGTGTCCCTCTTCACGTACGGGCTCTAGGTCAATCACACAAAAGGGATAGCAGGGTGATAGAACTAATGTTAGCTGAGTGTATGTGTCATTTGACCATGCTTGTACCTCTAAGTGAAAAGTAAAAGCTGATTTGCAGGATAATTTGTAATGAAAATTTATGCGGACAATCATTATTTTGTGTTAATGCTATATCTATTTAGACATTCCGCAAAGGTGCTACCCTGGATGAAAAACACAAATTCCTTTCCGAAGCAGCTCTCATGGGGTAAAAAAACCTTTTAACTAGCTTCTGATGTTTTCACAATATAAATTAATTAAGCCAGGAATGTTAGCCTATGGTTTACCAAGCTTGCCGACCCAGCCCCCTTGTTTAGAGGAAACGAGGCTACATTATTATAGTACATGGAGAGGGGTTCAATACGACACATTCCTGTATACATGTCTCAACTCATGTGGGATCGGACAAGCCTGCAATGTTGCTTATGAATCACATGACTATAATGCAAAACACCACAGTATTGAAAGTAGAGTTAGTGAGAGTACATCTGTAAGCCAGAGCGAACAAATCCTAGTGGCTCTTGTCATTCATACTGTGCAATGAAATGTATTTTTTTTTACTCCGATCGAAGAAATGGTCTTTACATGATCATACATTCACCTTGTCTGGCCCTGGTCTCAACTCCTAAGAAGTTGTTTGTACCTAATAAACTATCACATGACTTTTAATGTAGAAAATGGTTATGGCCCTGTCAACTTGCTGAAAACGTGTACGTGTGCGAGTGGGTGCATAGCTAGCAGTAGCTTTTCTTGCATGGGCATTCAACAGTATACAAATGCTTACTTCAGTGCTTTATATTACGTACTTTCTTACTACTGCCCTCCCCATAGGAAATTTGAACATCCAAACATTGTGAAGATATTGGGCATATGTGTTGATAATGACCCAGTATTCATCATTATGGAGTTGATGCCTGCTGGAGACCTATTGAAATTCCTAAGAGAAGCACGACCAGAGTCGGTCAGTTTCTTTCTTTTGTAATAGAGGTTTGCTAGTTATCAAGCAATCAATGTTGACGATTCAGGGTCCAGCATTACTAACACGGGAAGAGCATCTTTACATCATCAAAGACATTGCACAGGGTTGTCGTTACCTGGAGCAGCAGCACTTCATTCACCGTGATTTAGCTGCTCGGAACTGTTTAGTGTCTAGCAAGGGTGCTGATAGAATTGTAAAAATTGGAGGTATGTGTATATATAGCATAATCTCTACATAGTACGTAATATCCTCACATTACAAAGATTTTGGACTGGCACGAGATCTCTATAGCTCTGACTACTATCGTGTTGAGGGTGAGAGGAAGCTTCCAGTGCGATGGATGGCTCCAGAAGCTCTGCTCCAGGGGAAATTTACGATTGAATCAGATGTGTGGTACGTATAGTTTAAACGTTTTTGGATTATGTATGAAATCTGCTGGCAAGCAAAACAAATGGTATAGTACTCCTTATATAATAATTATGTCTGTTTGCTTTCAGATAGGTTTAGAGCCATAGCACTGTGAAAAACTGCATATTGCTCTGCATGGATTTTATCATAACCATTCCTATGTAGGGCGTATGGAATTCTGCTGTATGAAGTTATGAGTTTTGGGAACCAACCATATCCTGGGCAGTCTAACCAGGATGTCTTGCAGTATGTAACTGCAGGTGGAAGACTTCCAAAGCCAGATAAATGTCCTCAGAGAATGTAAGTATAATGAGAGTTGTGTAAATGGTGTTAATGAACCACAAGTATGTTTTAGCTACCGTCTCATGATGAAATGCTGGAGGAAATACGCTTCTGAGCGTCCACGGTTTGAGGAGATATGCCAGTATCTGGATAACATAATAGAAGATATGAAGCGCGACAGCTACTGTGAATCAGATTCAGATGATGGTGAAACTCTCAGCAGGGAGGGATCAAAAAGAGTTCCAACCAGAAGTCCATCCTTCAAATCAGGTTTTGACGCATGTTTACTTTCTGTCTCTGGAATAGATATGGTTGTTGAATACACATGGTACGTACGTATGTGACTTGGAGACCAAACAAAGTGATTTTGTCATGACACAGAAATATGATGCTGTTAATTAGTTTTGCATAACATGATAACCTGAAAGGTATATAGTTTCTGTAGGATAAGTTTGTATATGGTTAAATGGTATTATAGTCACTCATAAGTGGCAGCTACATGTTGGTACAGCTAAATGCCGACTGTGCACATCTGCAATCTCTGAGTGCACACGCTTCGCAATTAGTGCTGACTTTTCTGTGCTGAAAGTTAAGCATGAGCCATTTCTGAAGAAAATCTCCAACTTATAAAGTAGTCTTGCTGCCCATGCTTTCACACAGGAATACCAAAGCAGTTTTATTTGCTGCATGGGGGGATTTCAGTTTGAGGTTTTATGGCCTTTAGATCTCCCTATAAGTACCGTATTTTCCGGAGTATAAGTCACACGGAGTATAAGTCGCACCCATACTTTAGGCCTTTCATACACGGATTTGTATGGTTACTCTATTTAACGCCCACATCCGTCACACCGCTCACGAGGGATTGCGCGCGCGGATCGCGGATGGAAGATCACAATGTAGAAGGAGAAATACGAGGGCATCATGTGTACAATACCCCCTGGACACCAGATGTTAGATGTCCAGTTAGATGCGTGAAATCGACGGTAACGCCCCCCTTTTCTCGCATCCGCAGTATAAGTCACATGTCGAAACATTAAGCAAATTTTGATAAAAAGTGCGACTTATACTCCGGAAAATACAGTACATATAATTTTGTACATGTACTGTGTAATATGTGAAGCAGGGTTGATGATACATGATACTGTTTGGCAGTTAAATACTGTGTATGGTCTGTAGGGTTCCAAAACTTGGTTCGTTCTGGAAGTAAGAAGTTGCGTAACAGTCTTCGGAGACACAGTATACATCGGAAGGAAGAACAAACAACTCACACATCAGTAAGCAGTTGCGACAATCTCATTCCCACTGTAAGTGCATGAAAATGCACACCACATACCCCAGAGTCTTTTATTCAAAGGTTGTGGGTATGTATGTCAGTGTCATATAACAGATTAGATATCTGTTTGTGTACTGTCATTTGCAACGAGCATTTAAAGCTGAACAGCTTTTGAGCTCCTAGTAAGCAAACAGCCTCTGGGCTGGTAGAAACTGCAATTCCACATACCAGTATTTCCTTCATGTTTTTTCTGGAATAATCCACTTAATGAGTACGTAGCTAAACAGCGAGAAGACTCAGAGGGTATGTTATACAATTTTGACCTTATGTATAATTATGCATAGAAAATATCCGACCCATATTAATAGCAATATTGCTATGTGTTTCTACGTATGTGGATCCTATAGTAGTTCAACAAGTACATTCATAATCCTCCGAATTTAAAAAAGAGGCATATAAGATAGTATTTAAAAGAAATGAGGACAAAATAGGGATGGGATACATGGAGCACGGTTAACGAACAGATTTGAGCACGTTTGTTAACCATGCTTCATGTATCCCATCCCTATCTTGTCTCCCTTTCTTTTCAATATACGTACCATCCCTATATGCTTATTTTTTAAATTCGCAGGATTTTTAAATTACGTACGTCTCCACTCATTTTACGTATAATATCTGTGAACACGGTTACACGGTTAGGAGAAAGGACTCTCAGGCCGGTGCGTTATAGAAAGTGGTCTGTGAACTAAGTGCAGGTGGTTGCTAGTTTTGATAACACCTAACACCATAATCTGTCCCTTCCTCAGAGAGCTACACACATACCTCTGAGACTGCGAGGTTTGGTGCCCCTGCTGCATAAGTCCACTAGCAACATAAGTAGTTGGTAACATAGATGGTGTTCTAAAGTAAAAATTGATGATGTTCTATGGTAGCATAATACTATTGTCCTCATTGTCGTGCTTCAGTCTAATGAGGACCATCACGACGCTTTCTACCTTTCAGAAAGGTTAGATTACACCATAAATCTATCCATTGGTGTCGAATATCCAGTGTAAAATGGTACAACTACCAGCAGCGTACTGCCTGTCCGCATAACTTCTCCGTATTCATCCCGGTTACTACTCCACTTTACAAAGAGAAGCTATGGAAATGGTGCCACTCGAGTGCTATAGCAGCCAGTGCGTGTGGACTTAGCCGCTAAAACATAGATGGACTCCAGGTAAAAAAACCAGAAGCCCGTACGCGTAAAACAATTTTATGACAACATGTCTGGTTTCCGTGTACAAGGTCACAATTTGTCATAAGCTACATCCCTGAGCTACCCCCTACTCCACATCAAATGCCTCTGACCGTTCCCCATTCAACAATACAGCACTCTTTGAGGACTCGTACATATATAGCACTCTTTGAGGACTTGTACATCTTCTTTATGACCCTCCACATCTTCCCTCTTACCCCAAATTCCCACAACTGAAACCACAGGCCGTTACGCCACACACTATTGTATGCAAATCTAGAACGAATGCATTGTGTGTCTCCTTCCCCTCCTTTGGCCTATATACCCTGCACGAGTTCATTCAGCGTATAAATAATATCAACACAACCCTAAAACCACCCTGCTCCTCATGCAATGCTTGACCCTTGTCCAGATGTTTCACCAACCTATCATTCACTTACAACAACCACACTCAGCAGAGTGATGCCCTAATTCCCAGGATCCTCCTATCTCCCTTCTTAGACAGGTTAACTATGAGGCCAGATAAGGGATTAAGTTGGAAGATAAAATATGCTCCAGTTAGGTTTACTTCTTACTGCCACATTCCCTCTAAGATGTTGCACTGACCAGACCATTTGTACAACCTTAGGTTAGAGCTGTCTAACAAACTTTTGAGTAGCAAGCACACATGGGTAGCAGCAATCTCTCCGGACTCAGGAAAATTCAAGAAACATTTCCTCGTCACATTCACTGTTTCAAATTTATTGTGTGTTTGTGAAGTATAAAATCTCCTGTAGACTCTCATCTTTTTTGTGATAAGTAGAGTCTCTAAACCTACCAAAAAGATCTCTAAAGTGTATAATATACTGTGCCACCTCCGAGTAATAGTCACGTTAGGACCAGCCATTTTGTCTCTTAAAAGGGAGGTTATCCTCCCTTTTGAAGCTAAAAAAGAATGTTTGGGACCTCAACGTGTTTTTTTATTGAGAGGTGTTATTCTCCGAGTGTCTTTTGTGACTGTATTTTTTCCCCATACCTACAGGAAAACGGTGATTCCTTCCGAGAGAGTGGACTTATTTAGCAGTTGGCTTCAGTCATTTTTAGTTTAACTTGTTTGTGGATATATTGTTTTTAATTTTGCGAATTAATCTATACATGAATGATAACAATACCCCTTCCGACAAGTGTACACAGTTTTATCCTTTTTATGTAATGTACGATCACCACCAAAATGTATTTTCTGTGTGACACATGCAAATTTTTAAGATGTCAATAATCATACTCTTATGGGATGGGTAAGGCATTCAATGATGAACATTGATCTACTTGAAACCTGATTCATCTTACCATGATACATGCACAATTTTTTCCGAAAAGCCTGGGGTATTACCAAAACCCTAATCCTAACTGATCAACCCTGCACATTGCACTTGACAGCTTGTAACTATAAGTACAGTAGTATACATAGTTATAGGGGTGACAAGGATTCCTCATTTGTTTTACATTTGCCAAATTTCACTTTGATTTTTAATCAGATCCAACTTCTAACTTATTAGGCAAGAAATGTCAGTTTGAAGACCATCATCCATTTTACTACTGCATCACAAGCACCAGGTCATCCCTGTCTTGTCTCCTCGCTTTCCACTATTCCACACTTTTTTTGAGTTCAAGAATTTACTACAAGCTATCATGAATAATAACAGTGCTGAAAGCATGAGCACTAAGTGTGCAAATCCTCGGCGAACTGCGCATGCGCGGTACCACTAATTGATGTGCTGGGCATTTAGTATGCGTAGTGTCTAGTATATAGCTCCCAACCAACAAGCTGGAGCTACGGCGAAAGCTGTATTCATTGCGGCTGAAAGACCGAGACTCCGTTCAAAGCTCGAGGAGAGTCTGCCAGACTGACACGGACTAGCTACAGTAGTATATGGATAGCATGCGGGAGCCGATACACGCCCTTCCTTGTGCCTATGCACAGAGCGGTTGAGGTATGCCTGTACATGCATATTGGCTTGTTCACTTGCTTTTCACGCCATAACTTTTGAACGCAGTAGTTATAGGAAAATGGCGCCGTTTTAAAAATGAAGCCAGTGTAGCCGTTGGTACATGATATCGCTGTTTTTGTTGTCTTGTTGCGCGTATTCGTGGTATATACACCCTTGACCGTACCGGCGACTGACACCACATGACAGAACCAGCAAACCGTAACCCTCGCTGCGCATGCGCGCCAAGGGTTGGAAAATATGAAGCGTGTAACCCTCTTTCAGCCTGTGCAGGGTTGATCAGTTGGAATTAGGGTTTTAGGTATTCTCCAGGCTTTCTCGCAAAAAAGCTACATGTTATGCAGAACATTTACAGGTAGCAATTAATAATGTTCAAGCTATTAATGATGTTCGTAAATGTATCGCAGAAAAATTCAACTCAGTCACCGATTTGGATACACACTTTCTTTTGCTGTTTTCCATCAACCTTTTTTGGATCATTTGTTGAATTAAGTGATTGGCTGTTGTGTTAAGGAAGCAAATTCATTGTGTATAAATGACATTAGAAACATTATTCGGAGAGAAAAGGGAGGATACATAGCAGCTCCTAGTTCTTCAAGCTGCAGGAAAAGAAAATCATGTGAAATCATCTTGTGATCCAGTGCAAGTTTATACAAAATGCGCCAGTCTCAACTTCTACTGGCATCAGTTCATTTTTTGTGGAGTCAGGGGGCCGTTAAATCAACACTTAATGCAGACAAACACTCTACACATTTCAATTCCCAACTTAGCACAGAAGGTACTGCGGTGTTGATTTTACTGAAGGAAACAAGGCTCTACATAAGCCATATTTTTTCTGAGTTTTTTAAGCGAACACATCTACAACATTTTTTCAATGAACATGGTACTTAAGCTCTCCTATACACGTAGTTGCACTTTGAATTGAGGTTGTTAGAAATCACCAACATGATATCCCTTCATAGAATATCATGTCAGATCTGTCCATCTGTCCAAAATATTGCTGTTGCCACTGCACTGTTTGAGCACTAAAATGCCGTCAACCAGTCATTGCTAGTATCCAGGTAAAGAAAGCTATCCATCTCAGCGCTTGCGTGCATAACCTTGGCCGCTTCCGAGTCAGAGTACACCATCATGATTGATCATTTCCGCTGCCTACCATCTGTAGCTCTCCAGTGGTATATAGTTCACTACACTTTTGCCGAGGGTCACACCCAGAACTAAATGTTTATAACACACTGGTGGTTAGTGCACTTGACGGTATGATAACGATCTCGATTACATGATGCATGAGCCATACCGTCCTCGTGCACAAGCTAAACCACATCATGCACTGCATTTGGTGTGTTCTAAATAATACGTAACCTAGTCAATAAAGCATGCTTACAATAGTACCCACGGTGGTACGCCCACATACTACTATGCATTCAAGTTCTGTGTTGTATATAGCTTGCTTCATCCTCATTTTTCTGTTTGAAGAACGTGGCTGCATAGGTACCTACGTATAAGTCCAGCGTTAGTTGTCACTACTATGGATCCTCCTAGCCATACATTGATTGCTGTTTTATTGAAGGATTTGATTGCTTTCAGGAGGAGAGCCTTGCATATAGATGTAGATAAAACTTTTAGAAATGCATCAGGATATATGAGCGTTTTCTATCAAAACAAGGGAATTGACATGGACAATCTCCCTAGAATATTGAACAGCAAGTATGTTAGAAATGCAGTGCCTAACATTGTACATAATGCAACACCTCCCATAGTGAGCTTTAAATACACTAAATTGCTGGAAAGTTTTTCAATCAGAAGAAGGTAGTTGAGGGGCTAGATGTTGATATAGGTATATACTAGGAATGCGCACGCGCATATTTTGCCTCGCACCTGCCAGCCAACGCGTAAACAGTCCGACTGAGGCCGCTCGTACGCGCGCTCTACTGACTGCGTGCGAAGCCAGACTTCCTACGAATCTGTGCGCACGGCGGAAGCTAGACTTGTTACGAATGACGGAAGTTGACATTCCTAAGCGTGACTAATTGACATTCTTAAGCGTGACTGACACGTACGTACGCATATCGCGAGAATACAACCCGGAGTAGTAGCTTCGCGCTAATGCGCTCGGCAACTAGAGATATGTGTTGTGATTGTAATACGAGTAAATACTGTTACACACTTGTTGGAAATGTTGTTACTGGAGACCTGAATATCGTAAAGGATGCAAAGCTTCGAAGCTTAATAGAGGAAGGACCATCGTATAGAGAACAAAACTATGTTATTACTGAAAAATTATGCAAGGAGGCAGTAACCAAGTATAAGCGTAAATGGTCGCGTAGAGAAAGAATAGACATAAGAGCATTAAATGAGTGGGAATGTAAGGTAAATGAATGTGTTCAGAAAAGAATTGCCTCGCTGAAGAGAAAGCATATAAATAGAAGAAAAATGCATATCCTGAAGAATAGAGTGCATTCAAGGTCTCTAGAGGAGCTTCATAATAAGTTTGTGTTAGTACCAGCTGATAAGGCAGCACAAAATGTGATTACAGTTTGTAAAAAGTATTATTTGGAAACTGTATTAAAAGAAATCGACACAACTATCACGTATGAGCATGTTATGGAGGAATGTCAAGGCATTGTTGATAGACACATGAATAACCACCGCATTGATGTACGACCTGAATATATATGCTTGCCTTTGTTTTATTGGCTTCCAAAGCTTCATAAACAACCTTATGGTACTAGGTTCATAGCTGCACCACACAGGTGCACTAACAGGTGCACTACAAAACCTTTATCTAAACTACTTACTAGCTGCCTTAAACTAATTACCGACCATTATAAACAATGTGGTAACAGCATTTTTTGTAGGACTGGAGTAAATTGTTTTTGGATTATTGATAATTCCCAGCAGGTGCTTTCATTTTGATAGCTACGACTTCTCTACATTGTACACAAGCATTCCACATGTAGCACTCAAAGAAGCTTTAGAGACTCTAGTTCAGGAAGTTTTAGTGACATATTTATTTTTGTTACACGTGTATATGCTGTGCGTTATTTAGAGTAATCACACGTTTTTTCTATCTACGTTGCATCGTCGTACTGCGTAAGTTTCAGAGTTTTTATATTTTTGTATGAGTCTATTAATCCTTTGAGGCTTTCTATTTTTCTACAGGCTGTTGATTTTATCCTGTAGTTGCCGTTCTTTCGTATATAATCTCTATCTACTTATTCTCTAACTATGTGTAAGGGAGGTTGGGACACTGGGTGTGTAGGGAGAGTTGGGCCCATGACTCTTCAACCTACCGCCCTGGTTCTCAAGGCTGGGCACCCAGGGTCCTAAGGGTTCTTTCTTTCCTCTCACATTATTCTTTTAGCTAGTACGCTATAAACATGTTTTTTCATGGTGAGAGACAGTGAGTTCATTATACCAGATAGTACTGGAAATGTGTACTGGTCTAATGTACCATCGAACTCCTCATCGAAACAGAATATTACTGAAGAGATGCTAGTCACATATGTGGAATACTTGATAGATAATATTTATGTTAGTATAGGTAATAGAATATATAGACAGGTTATAGGGATTCCAATGGGAATGGATTGTGCGCCGTTGGTGGCAAATTTGTGTCTGTTTTATTACGAATATAGATATATGAAGAATATGATAAAAACAAATTTGATGCTGGCAGAAAGATTCAGTAACACAATGAGGTATATTGATGATTTGCTGACATTGAATAA
>CASHTH010002320.1:0-178817 GCA_030341885.1 Geodia barretti
CGGAGACGCGGCCCGCAACGCCGCGCTGCTCTACCAGATTTACGACCGCACCCACGCCCGGAACATGGTCGACGAGTTCCTGTCCCTGGAGTAACCCCTCGTGATTACCGTTGCCGAAATCAACATCGCGCCGGTCAAGTCCATGGCGTTGGTGCCGCTGGCACAGGCAACGCTGGACCTGGGCGGAATCCTGGACGACCGCCGGTTTTACCTGGTGAATGCCCAGGGCCGTCTGCTGACGCGCCGGCAGGTGGGCAAACTCGCGCAGTTGGTGACGTCATGGGATCCGAAAGCGGAGCGGTTGCGCATAGATTTCCCGGACGGCACGACGCTGGAAGGGAGACCGGAGCTGGACCGGCAGGTGTGGACGATCGTGTGGGGCCGACGGGTTCGCGCACGGGCGCTGATGGGCGATTGGATGCAAGCCATCAGCGAGTTCTCCGGCCAGCCGGCCACGCTGATGATGTCGGACCTGCCGTGCCAGGTGTTCGACGAGTTTCCGGTTTCGATCCTGTCCCGGGCGTCGGTGGAGCACCTGTCCGGCGAAATGGGGATGTCCCAGGACCAATGCCTGGCCACGGACCGGTTCCGACCGACCCTGCTGCTGGACGGCTGTGAGCAGCACCAGGAGGACGGTTGGATGAACCGCACCCTGTCTATCGGCGATGCCATCGTGCGCGTCCTGGCGCCCGACCCACGGTGCGCCATAGTCGACCAGGATCCCGACACCGGCGAAACCGATACCGAAGTGGTGAGATCGATACTTGGCTACCGTCCCAACCCCGCGGCCGCATACTTTGGCGTGTACGGCATTGTCGAGAAGCCCGGCGTAGTGCACGTCGGTAATGAGGTGAGCGTTGGTTAGGTAGCAATTCTTTTTGTATCAACCGCGCTGTTTCGAGAGGCGGCGTGCGTGCTAGGATAGCGGCACGCAGTAAGGTGGAGGCAACGAAATGTTGGATACTGCATCGAGCCGAGAAACAATCAGAGTTGCCCACAGAGACGGCTTGGGAGAGTACGATTACGCGCTCGAACTTACACTGCTTTACTACTTCGAATCCGGGCAGTGGGTAGGGGTCTGCGACGAACTGGGTACGTCTGCTTTCGCCGACAGCTTGGAACAAATGAAAACGGAGCTCCGAGATGCCGTGGCATTGCAATTGAACGAGATGGAACGAATCTCCGATATCCGCGAGTACCTTGGAAGCAACCAGGTGTCAACAACCCCGATTGACTTGCCTCGGCAGGCGGGTTTCGCTGTTGTATGAACGTGTCCGGTCGCGACCTCATGCGTCTATTGGAAGGCGACGGTTGGAATAGCGGAGGTCAGCGCAATCATGGTGTGTTCTACTACAAACAGTTTCCCGGCGAACAGCGTCCACGTTCAACGGTCATCCCCGACAAATCAACACCTTTGCCGGATAGAACGTTAGGCGCGATTTAGAGTGTGAAACAGACCGGCATTGGTCGCGTTGGTTTGCAAAGATTGATTGAAGCCGAGTGAACAGGCCAAGGACCCATTTAAGAAGGGCCCCGCCACAGAGCGGGGCCCTTTTGTATATTGGTTACCGTTGTCGGTATAGCGCGCTGGGATCAGTGCTGCACCAGCCCCTCTTCCATCATGGCCGCGATGGCGCCGTCGAACGCTTCGATGGTGAAGTCGATGTCGACCTCAGTGTGCGTGCCGGACAGAACGCCGCTGGTGCGGGACATCAGGTCCACTCCGCGCACCTGCAGGGCTTGGCGCAGGCTGCGCTGGATCTGCGCCGGCTGATTCTTCAGGCGGGAGGCGTCCATGCCGTCGATGCTGCTGGCCCCGAAGAACAGGTGGAAGGTTGACGATTCACCGTAGACGGTCGCGTTGACCTCGCGCCGGTCCACCACCTCGCGAAGACCGGCCCGAAGCCGTTCTGCCATCAGGTCAGCCTGGGCGTTGTACTCGCCGGTGGCGACCAGGCGCAACGCCGCGTTTCCAGACGCTGCTGCATAGGGGTTGGCGTTGAAAGTACCACCGTGAAGGACGCGCTCGTAGCGATCGTGGTGGCTGTCGCCCGTCTGGTGCATGACGGCCATGACCTCGTCGCGTCCGCCAACCGCGCCTCCGGGCAGGCCGCCGGTGATGATCTTCGCCATGGTGCAGAGGTCAGGGTCGACGCCCAGGCGTTCCTGCGCTCCGCCCGGCGCCCACCGGAACCCGGTGATCACTTCGTCCAGGATCATCACCACGCCGTGCTCCCGGGTCAAACGGCGCACGCCGTCGAGGAAGCCGTCGGGCAGCGGCACCGTGCCGTAAGAGGCCCCGGATGCCTCGGTGATTACGCCGGCGATGTTTTCGTCGCTGTTCAGCGCGTTTTCCAGCGCGGCGAGATCCGTTGGCAGCACGATAATCGAGTCGATGGTTCCCTGGGGAATGCCAATCGAAGCCGGCACGTCGAAGGGCGGCAGGTTGCCGGGCATTACATAATCGTGCCAGCCGTGGTAGTGGGACTCCCAGCGGATGATCTTCTCCTTGCCGGTGTGGGCGCGGGCGACCCGCATGGCCAGCATGGTGGCCTCGGCTCCGGACCCCACGAAGCGCACCTTGTCGACGCAGGGCATCAGGGTGCAGATGCGCTCGCCCCATTCCAGCATGGACTCGGTCGGCGCGCCGAAGTGGGAGCCGTCAGCCAGCACGCCCGAGAGGGCGGCAACCACCTCAGGATGCGCATGCCCCAGCAGGAGCGATGCCGACCCCATGCCGTAGTCGACGTACTCATTGCCGTCGATGTCCCACTTGCGCGGGCCGCTGCCGCGGGCGATGACGACCGGGAACGGATCGGAGGTGTAGCCGTCGTGCCCCGGGCTACCGGAAGGGAACCGGGCCTGGTAGCTCGGTTGCGTCTCCCGCGACCGAGGGTTCATGCGGATGTACTGTTCCTGGATGGTTTCAGCCATGTTAGTAACTCCTGTTGCGGTGTCGCGGGTCAGTTGTCTGCGGCGGCCATAGCCTCGGGTTGCCCCAGCGCGGCGCCGAATGCGTCTGACAGTTGGGCGCAGGCGGCGTCCACGGCCTGCCGACCCTTGTCGATGACATGGGGAAGGCCGAAGAATCCGTGGATAACGCCGTCATACCGGATCAGCGTGGTGGCGATGCCGGCGTCTTCAAGGGCGCCAGCGTAGGCTTCGCCCTCGTCGCGCAGCGGATCGAACTCCGCCGTGATCACCAGAGCCGGCGGCAGGTCCGGCGACAACCGGGCCCGGCCGGGCGATGCGAAGATGTTGTAACCGGACAGATCGGTATTGTCGATGTAATGGTCCCAGAACCAGCGCATGCTCGCGGTCTCCAGGAACATGCCCTGCCCGTTCACGTTGTACGAACGCGTATCGTAGGCGAAATCGGTGGCAGGATAGACCAGCAACTGGAAGGCGAGCGGCTGGGGGAAGTCGTCCTGCGCCAGGGCCACGGCCGCGGCGAGGTTGCCGCCGGCGCTGTCGCCTCCGACCGCGATGAGGTCGGCGCGGCTTCCCAGCGCGTTGGCATTCGCCATCGCCCACATGGTCGCCGTCAGGCAATCTTCAAAGGGCGTGGGGAACTTGTACTCGGGCGCGAGGCGATAGTCCACCGAGATCACCACGCAGTTGCCGCCGACGCAGAGCTCGCGCGCGGTCGCGTCGGCAGTTTCCACGTTGCCGATGACCCAACCCCCGCCGTGGTACCAGACCAGCGTGCCCCACGGCCCTTCGGTGGCGGGCGTGTAGATGCGGATCGGCACGTCGCCCGGCTCTTTCCCGTGCTCGTTCCTGATGACCAGGTCCTGAACCTTGCCTACTGCCGGTCCCTCCGGTCGTGGGCGGCTGTTCATTATTTCGCGGCACTCGTTCACGTCCATTTCCTGGAACGGCTTGAGACCCAGGGAGTCGAAGAGCTCCAGGACGTGGGCAGCCTGCGGATCCAACAGTTTGCGCATCGCCAACGGGTCACCCTCGTGGCGGCGGTGGTACTCCTCGGTCATGTCATCCACGGCGCCGCGCAGGAACCGGCAGGCGTCGTCCATTGCCACGCGGGCGGTATCCATGACGCTGGCCATGCTGAAGAAGCCGTGGATCATCCCGTCGTAGCGGTTGGATTCCGCCGGAACGCCCATTTCGTTCAGCAGCCGCGCGTAAGCCTCGCCTTCGTCGCGCAGCGGATCGTATTCCGCGGTGATGACCAAGGCCGGAGCCAGGTCGTCGACGGCGTCGAAATCGGGGCTGAGCTGCAACGGCGCGACCAGCGGGTCCTCCGCCTGGGCGGGGTCGGCCAGGTACTGGTCCCAGAACCAGATCATGCCAACGCGCTCCAGCCCGTACCCGGTGCCGTTGTCCTCGTAGGAACCGGTGTCGCATTTGGCGTCGGTGACCGGGTATACCAGCAGTTGGTGGCTGACGCGGAAGTCTCCGGTGTCCGCCGCTTTGATGTTCACCGCCGCCGCCAGGTTGCCGCCGGCGCTGTCGCCGCCCACCGCGACCACGCCGGGCACGCCGCCAATCTCGCCGGCGTGGTCGCTGGCCCACACGGTGGCGTAGTAACAGTCGTCAAAGGGCTCAGGGAACTTGGCTTCCGGAGAAAGGCGGTAGTCCACGGAAACGACCACGCACCGCGAACCGGCGCAAAGATTCCGAGCTGTACCGTCCGCCGATTCCAGGTTGCCCACAACCCAGCCGCCGCCGTGATACCAGACGAGCACCGGGAACGGCCCGTCGCCCTCCGGTGTGTAGATGCGCACTGGCACTTCCCCGGCGGGACCGGGAACGCTACGGTCCTGCACCTTGCCGACATCGGGTCCAGCTCCCCGGGCACGCTTCGCCGCGTTGGCCCGCGCTTCCTGGGGCGAGACGGTATGGTTGGGCGGCAAACCCAGAGCGCGGGTCGCGTCCATAACCTGTTGCGCTTGCGGATGCAGTGGCATATTCGGCCTCCACCTGAGTTGGGCTACTATAGTTAAGGCCGCCGGAACGCGTAGTTGACGTGATCCGGCGGCCCGATTGACGGGAGATCGTTGTTACGCGTTCCGGCCGGCGTAGTCTTCCCGGGCGCGGTCCAGTGCGCGACTGCGGCCGGCCATCAGGGACTCGTTTCTTTCGTAGGCCCACTGGTTGGAAGCCTTGGCCGCGTCGGCGCTGCCTTGGAAATGCGGCATGACGTGACGGGCCATCAGCTCGTAGCTGTGGAGCATATGCTCGCGGGCCGCCCAGTCCACGGTCTGGACCATGAAGCCGCCGAATCCTCCGCTCCGCTCCTCGAGACGCTTGATCCCTTCGATGCAATCGTCGGGTGTTCCGATGATCCAGGCGCCACGCTCGGCCAGTACGTCGATGATCTTGTCCGCCGGACCGTCCACGACCGGGGGCCGGCCCATGGTGTGCTCGAAGTATTCCCGCTGGTAGCGTCCGGCCCCGACGCGCGCCTGCTCGAAGGCTTCCTCGCGGGTGTCGGCCAAGTGGACCGGCAACACCAGTCGCCAGTCGAAACGGTCCACGGTCTGATTGTGCTCGGCGGCCGATTCCTCGCAGATGTCCCACAGTTCGTGCAGGTCGATGCCCTGGGGAGCCGCCGGGTCTCGCGGCGTGGTGATGGTCAGAACGGATGCGCCGTGCTTGCCGGCCAGGGCCACGCCGGAGGGTGTCTGCACCGATGCCACGGAGATCGGCATGTGAGGCGACTGGTAGGGCCGCAGTTGGAGCATTGCTTCGTTCAACTCGAACCAGTCGCTCTGGTGTGTGATCGGTTCCTTCTCGGTGAACAGTCGCATGATGACGCCCAGGGCTTCGTCCATGCGAAGGCGCTGCTTGGTGGGGTCAATGCCCATCATATAGGCGTCGCCGGGAAGCGCGCCGGGACCCACGCCCAGCATCACGCGTCCGCGCGTCATGTGGTCCAGTTGGGTCATCCAGTTGGCGACCATGAACGGGTGGTGATAAGGAAGGCTGACCACGCCGGTGCCGAGTTTGATGTGCTTGGTGCGGTCAGCGGCTACGCCAATGAAAATTTCCGGCGAGGAGATGATCTCCCAGCCGGCGCTGTGATGCTCGCCGATCCAGGCCTCGTCAAACCCCAGATAGTCCAGCCATTGCACCAGCTCGAGGTCGCGCTCAAGCGCCAGGGTCGGGTTTTCGCCGGCCCGATGGAATGGGCCCATAAATATGCCAAACTTCATGCGGTCGGGTAATGCCATTGGGGAGCCTCCTCTTCGTCCGCGGCCAGCGGATGCGAAACCAAGGGCCGGTGCGCGAACGCGACGCTAATCGCCGAGCCGGAGGCGCTTCGTTGAACCCTTGGGTTGAAAATGCTAGCCGCATTATATTGGCCGCCGCCGGCGGCGGCAAGCACGCAAGAACTCGCTTCAGGGCAATGGCATTTAGCGTATTTGGCATAATGGATGCCTCAGATTATTGAGAGGTCAAATGCTACATCCATCCAGAACCAAGAGTTTACGGGTCACTGCACCGCCACTATGCCTACATTTGTCGGATTCCAGCGCCCAAACCTTTCCGCATCGTCCTTATTTCCCTCACCCAGCGGTTTTCGGCGCTCTGGCCGGCGCTGAAACCCTTGTAGTACGTGTGTAATGCGATTGCCCTGGAACTCGCTTCAAATTCCTTGTTTTTCCCATGCACCAATATTATTACGTGCTCCCCAAGAATTTTCACGCTTTATGGGGCGCATTATGTCCAAGCGCAACATCTGGACTGGGGCTGTCGAGTTTTTTGGCCGGTCCAAACGATTCTCCACGTCATGGTATTTTGTTCCCACTGTTTTGGGAGTCATATTTCCGTTCCTCATATTTGCTGGTGCTTTTTTGATACCGGGCGGATGGTTGCCTGGAGATGGGCAACCGTGTCCCCGGTATACCAGCGCAGCGGACAAGGGACAGGGAACTGCGTTCACCATTTTTGACTGGCTGAAGTGCGGTCTGAAGGAGGCGAATCCAACGGCGCTGCCCTGCGGAATCTTGGTCTACTGATAGCGGGGTTTTATGCGCTAATCTTCGCGTTCTGGCGCGCTAAAATTGCTGATACCGAAAAAGAGCTGCAAAAACGGCAAAACGACTCGCTCCGAGACCCCCCAGCCTAATGTTCTGTTCGGTGCCAATTGAGACGGAGCAAATTTTGCTAACACAGTTTTTTTCTCGTTCGAATATCGCAGCGGCAAACTTTGGTTGGGGGTCAGCGGACGCTGCCAGTGCTGAAGAGCACCAAGATGGCGACGAAAGGCCGACCTACTGTAAAACTCGCAATTGACGGACCGCCGCCCCACAACTCTGTAGCCGGGTTTGGCTGAAACGGCGGCCCATGACAATCTCTGAGATGTTGTCTATCCCAACAGCGGCAGTCCCTCGTCTTCACGGACCGCGTTGATGATCTCCAGGACCCGCTGCTGTAGGGGCGGATAGGACAGCTCGAACTCCGTCAGCAGCCGGCTATTGTCCACCATATAATTCCCGGAATGCTCACGGCCGCCTTCGTTGTCGAAGGAGATCTGGGCGTCCGGCAGGTAGCCCCGCACCATTTCGGCAAGATCTCCCAGGCTGATGGGCGTGCCGCCGGAGTTGTACACCTGACTCTCGCTGCTATCCGCCAGGGACACCCGTACGAAAGCCTCGGCGATGTCCTCCACGTGAATCGGTAGTCGCATCATTTCCTGGTACGGGAAGCTGACGGGCTCGCCGCGGGACGGCAGGGTTACACAGCGCACGTGGTCCACGGAGCCGCGCACTTTGTCCGGGCCGGTGACGTTGGCCGGACGAATGCCGGTGATGGACATACCGTAGTTCTCGTTGAACATCTTGGCCTGGAACTCGTTGAAGATCTTGTGCACCGCGTACTGGCTGGTGCCATGGGTCGCGTCGTCCTCGTTGGCATCACGGTCGCCGAAATTGGACTGCTGTCCGCTCACGGCCACGGAGCTGGCGTAGACGATGCGGTTCACGCCCAGCAGGCGGCCCGCTTCGAAGCAGTTGTCCATGCCGAGGATGTTCAGGCGCATCTGGTGGTGCGGGTTGCCTTCGCCGCCGCCCAGCAGGTAGGCCAGGTTGATGATGCGGTCGGGCTGCGATTCGACGATGGCGCGGGTGACCTGTTCGAAGTCGGTGATGTCCACCCTCGAACTGCGCACCACGCCGGCATCCACGCCGGGAATGTCGGGCAGCGGGTTGATGTCGGTGGCGTACACGTCCTCGCCGCGCTCCACCAGCTTGCGGACCACGCGGGGTCCGATGAAACCGGAAGCTCCCAAGACCAATACCGTCATGTCTGCACCTCCAGATGCGTGATCGTCAAAACTGATTTGGAACTGTTATGGCAGTCGGCGACCGGGATCGTCTCGACCGACGACGCCGACAGGTCACCGGCGGACGGCGACGAAAAACAGCCGCCGGAATGGATACAGGGTGACTCCGTCCGGCCGTTTCGGATATTCAAGGTTCAACCGACTCCGGTATTCTTCCAGGTAGGATTCCCGCTCCCCGTCTTCGAGGCCATTGAGGATTGGGCGGAGCCCCGTGCCGGTGACCCATTCGAGCACGGCGTCATCGCCGGTCAGTACGTGCTGGTATTCCGTGGTCCAGACATCCAGGTGTCCCGCTTCGGGAGCCAGCAGATCATAGTAGAAGTCGGGATCCTGGACCCACCGGTTGCCGACTGCGGAGCGCAGTTCGGCGGAGCCAACAGGTTGCCCGCCCGCGCCGCCGTTTGCCAGGGTTTCCCGCATGATCTGGTGCGACCGCATGTCCCAGCTCAGGGGAGCCTGGATCGCCAGGCAACCGCCCGGCGGCAACGTATTCCACAGGCGCGGCACCAACTCGTGATGGTCGGGTACCCACTGGATAACGGCGTTGGAGAAGAACACCGACGGGGTTTGTGCCGGACGCCAGCCGGCGAGATCTCCCTCTTCCCACCGCACCCGCCCCGGTACCATGCCGTCACCGGACGCCGCAGCCTGGGCCAGCATCTCCGGGGAATTGTCCATTCCAATGACGTTGGCGTCGTGCCAGCGGTCGGCGAGCAATCGTGTCACGTTGCCGCTGCCGCAACCCAGGTCGTAGATCACCCGGGGATTCTCCAACGGGATGCGCCCCATCAGGTCCAGGGCGGGACGGAGGCGGTGATCGGCGAATTTCAGATACTGGCCCGGGTCCCAGGATTCTCCGGCCAGATCGCGTTGGTGGGGCGTTGTTTGTGTCATCTCGGATCGTGCGCTCCCGGCTGTCTCTCGGAATGTGCGGCGAGTATAGGCACGGGAGAATCGACCGTCAACCGAGGATGGGCCGCCGTAGTCCGCGCTGGCCGCGCCGGCTTCATCGGCCCTCCAGTGCCACGAGCCTGCCGTCCGTCGTGGGTAGATACAGCGTCCGGCCGGACACTGATGGCGCGGCGGACAGCGGGTAGTCGCCCATGTCGTGCAGCCACAGTGCCGCGCCGGTGCCGGCGTTCCAAACCGTGGAGCTGGCCGTCGGCGGTGCCGAGCACCAACGTATCACCCGACACCAACGGTTCCGCGACCACCTCGGCGTCCATTTGTGCTGCCCAAACCACCGATCCCGACGAGCCGTCGAATGCCGTCACCCGGGATGCTTCATTGACCACGAACAGGTTTCCGCTGGCATAGGCAGGGCTGTATTTGACCTTGCCGCGCGCCGAGCCTACCCACAGGGTGCCGGTCTGCCGCGGCGGGTCGGATCGCAGACGCCAGGCGAAAAAGTTGATCTTGGCCACGTAGGCAAATCGGCTGAACGGCCAGCTCACGGCCTCAGGGTCCACCGCCCAGACCGCGCCGCGATTGGTAACGAAGTAGGCGCGGCCATCGGCGATAACGGGCCCTCCCGCCACCGGTGTTCCGGAGTAGAAAACCAGGCGGCGGCGTCCGGTGTTGGGATCCACCGTTATGAAGCGCTCTCCCAGGGATGTTGCGGCCACCACCGTGCCATCCGACGCCGGGTGGCCGACCACCCAGCCATTGGCGTCAGCAGACCATCGGAATTGCCCGTTGCTCGCGTCCAGCGCTTCCAACGCCCCGTTGGTCGACCCGATGTACACCGTTCCGTCTACCACGATGGGCGAGCCAAGCACGATGTTTCCCAGATCGTGCTGCCAGCGCAGTGCACCGGTGTCTCGGTCCAGCGCCAGGACGCGATGGTCCCTCGTACCCAGAAACACGAGATCCCCCGCGACCGCCGGCGCGCTGTCCGAGGGCGAACCGAGGTCGTACGTCCAGAGAGTTTCGCTGCTTTCGGCATCCGCGGAGATCGCGAGGCCGTCGTCGGTGGCGAAGAACAACCGGCCTCCCGACACCGCTGGAGTGCCCAGGACCGTGCCCGGAGTGGCAATCTCCCACCGAACGGAGAACGGCGGAGCTGTGGCCGAGCCCGGCGACCATGCCGTGCCGCCCGTGTCCCTCCGCACCGAGGCCCAATCGTGAGGCTGTGCTGACGAGCTTTGCGAGGAAATCGCCTGGGACGGCGGCGCGAGCAGCGGTGTCAGCTGAAATGCTTGAACCACCCACAGTGCCAGGAGGGCCAGAACAATCAGCCCGATGACCAGCCATATCCGGACATCACGAAACCGCCAGACTCGTCGGCTGACGGTTTCGTAGGGCCGCATTGGCCGACGCACCGCGCGCGCTATCTCTGTAACCTGGTGGCGGTTAGGTTCGTCCGCGCAGTTTGGGATCCAAGACGTCGCGGATGGAGTCGCCGAACAGGTTGAACGCCAGCACCGTGATGGTGATGGCCAACCCGGGGAACATTACCATCCACCAGCGGGGGAACAGGCCGGCCGACACGGTGCCGCCGAGCATGTTGCCCCAGGTGGCGGTGGGCAAAGGCACGCCCACTCCCAGGAAACCGAGGGACGCCTCGAGGATGATCACCGAACCGAGGTGTGCGGTGGCCAACACCAGCCAAGGAGCCATGCACTGGGGAGCGATGTGTCTAACCATGACGCGAGTACCCGAAGCCCCGATGGCCTGGGCCGCGTCGACATAGGCATTTTCTTTCACGCTCAGGGTCACGGAGCGCACCACCCTCACCGATAACGGAACGCGCGTGACGCTGATTGCCACGATCACTGTCCACACGCCGGCCCCCATCGCCAGCACCAGCAGCATTGCGAGGATCAAGCGTCGGGAACGACATCAGCAGCTCAAGGAACCGCTGGCTGTACATGTCGAATCTGCCCCCGATGTACCCGGTTGCGACGCCCCAGGCCGCGCCCAGGATGTCGCCGACCATAACGGCCACGAAGGCTACGAACAGCGAAACACGGGCCCCGTGGATGATTCGGCTATACAGATCCCGTCCAATGTCATCGGTCCCCATCCAGTGGTCGGCGGTGGGAGCCTCCCGCAATGAACCGAAATCGGCGTCCAATATGGGGTCATGGGTGGCGACGACGGGAGCGAATAGGGCGACCGAGAGGATGACGATAATCAGGACGCCGCTGATCGCTCCGACGGGGTTGCGTTGGGAAAAATGGACTATGCGCGTCAGCCAGCCTTCACGGCGAGGCTCGGCCTGCTGGCCGAGTGCTGCTCCGGTAGATGCGGAGGTTGATTGGTCTGCCTGTGCCACGAATATGCTCCTGAGCGTGCTTCGGGATCAGCTGTAACGGATGCGCGGGTCAATCCAGGCGTAAGAGATGTCCACCAACAGGTTGGTAACCACGAATATGATCCCGTAGAGCAGAACCAGGTTCTGGATGACAACGTAGTCCCGTTCCAGGAACGCGAACACCAGGGTTCGGCCCAGGCCGGGAACTCCGAAAGCCTGCTCGACCGCCACGGATCCGCCGATCAGAAAACCGAGCAACACGCCCGACAGCGTGATCACCGGCATGATGGCGTTGCGGAGGGCGTGCCGGGCGATAACCATCCGCTCGGCCAGCCCCTTGGCTCGGGCCGTCCGAATGTAGTCTTCGTGGATGGTCTCTAGGAGGGCGGACCTGGCCATGCGAGAGACATAGGCGGCTTGGCCGATGCCCAGCACCAGCGCCGGACCCCAGATGATCTGGAAGTTTTGCCAGGGATTCTCCCAGATATTGATCACCTGCAGCGGAGCTTTCCACTGGAACGTTAACACGAGCGCCAGAACGATCAACGTGCCCAACCAGAAGTTGGGTATCGCCAGGAACAGGATGGAAAAGAAGCGCCCGGCGTAGTCCGCGGCGCTGTTCCGTTTCATCGCCGCGATGATTCCAACGGGCAACCCGATCACCCACGACAATAACACCGAGACGATCGCGATCTCCAGGGTGATCGGACCGCGACTCTTTATCAGGTCCATGACCGAACTGGACCGCCAGAACGACTGGCCCAGCTTCAGCGTGACGATGTCCTGAAGCCAGTCCACGTACTGCATGTGGATCGGTTTGTCGAGGCCCAGGCTCGCGATGATGCGGGTCCGGTCTTCCTCGCTCAGTTGTAGCGTACCCTCCTCACCGAACATTACCGTGAGAACGTCGCCGGGCAGGATGCGCATCACGAGGAAGATGATGATGGTCAGCCCGATCAACGCGGGGATGGCCAACAACACTCGGCGAAGGATGTACTTGTGCATCGACTTTGGCCTTCGAGACGTGCCGGGGGCTGGATCTGCTTCCAGAGGCTGCCGGGGCGGGTGTCATGCCGCCCCGGCGGGACAAGGGGTTCCTGGGTTACTGGGCCTGGCACTCGCCGTCCAGCCAGACCGTGTCCATGCGGTCCAGGTTGTGGACGAGGGCGCCGTTCTTCCCCTCGATGCCGTGGACGCACGTGCGCCACGCGGCGAGGGTCCGGTTGTACCAGAACTCGATGGTCGGCGGGTCGTTGTCCAGGATACGCGCCGCTTGCTGCACCAGTTCGTACCGCTTGTCGGCATCAGGCTCCACGTCCACCTGGTCCATGATGGCGTCGAATTCTGCGTTGCAATAGTTGGAATGGTTCTCACCGCCGCCGCACCGGTACCAGCTGTTGAGGTAGGCCGACGGGTCGATGAAGGGCGCGGCGATGGCCCCAACGGTGACATCGAAGTTGCGGTTGGCCAATTCTTCGAACCACACGGCGAAGGGCGCGGCGCGCAGTTCGGACTTGATCCCCAGGATCCGCTGGAACTCGAGCTGGGCAACCTGGGCGGCCGCTTCCCGGAAGGGACCGGCGCGCCAGAGCAGGTCGACGTTCTGGATGCCGTCAGCGTATCCCGCCTCTTCCATCAGCCGCTTGGCTTCGGCTTCGGCCGCCGGGCGGTCGAAGATCAGGCGCGCGTCAACTTCATCCTGCGGTAGTTGGAAAGCCTGCTCGGGGAAGGTCCAGCCGGTGCCGCCCTTGTAGCCAAAAACCATTCGCCGCCGACTTCGTGCAGGGCGTCGCGGTCAATCGCGAGCCACATCGCCCGCCGCACCCGGGGGTCGTTCCAGGGCTCGCGGTCCGTGTTGAACCAGATGGCGGAGTAGGAGTAGGACGAGAAAGGCTGACCCACGAACTGTCCGCTGAATCTGTCGTCGTTCTGCATCAGCTCGTATGCCGCCGGGTCCACGGTCTGGGCGAAGTCGACGTTGCCGGCCAGCAACGCCGCCGAGCGGTTGGTGGGGGATCCCAGCGGGAAGGTCCAGACCTCATCAAGGTACGGCAGTCCCTCGTTCCAATAGTCCGGGAACCGCTCGTTCTTCCAGACCTCGCCTTCCTGGTGGTCCAGGAACCGGAAAGCTCCGGTGCCGGGGGCGTTTTGGCCGTTGAGCTTGAGGTCGTAGCTGTTCGCCTCAAGGAAGGACTTGGGGAAAACGCCGTGCCACTCCAGGGCGAAGGCATTCAGCCCGTAGTTCAACGGCGGGACCTTGCTGAACGTGAACTGTACCGTCTGAGGGTCAACCACGTCCACTGACGGGCCGAACGGGTCGTAGAGACCCTTGCGGGCGCTCACCACGCCGGCCGGAGGATCCAGGACGCGGGTCCAAGACGCGGCCACGTCGTCGGCGTTCATGATCGTGCCGTCGTGGAACATGACGCCTTCCCGCAGGGGGAAGGTCCAAACCGACCCGTCGTCGGAAACTTCCCACGTGGTCGCCAAGTCGGCGATGATGGTCTTGCCGGCATCCAGGGGGTTGTAGCGCAGCAAACCATTTAACAGCATCATCTGCTTGAAGGAGTTGGAAACGCTGGAAACCTGCATCAGGTCGTAGTGCGAAGGGTCTCCATACCCGCCGCGCCGCAGGATGCCTCCGTACTCCGCGTCGGGATAGGCGTCCTTCGTCACCGCGTTTTCCACCACTTCGGTGGGAAGCGACGCCGGCAACGGTGTGGGCGTGGCTTCGGGTTCGGCCGCGGTGGGTTGCTGCACGGGTTGGCTTCCCGCGTCGGACGAGCCTGCCTGGCTGCCTGTGGGCGCGGGCTCTTCGGCGCCGCCGCACGCAATCGCAGCCAGCATTGAAACGACCAGCAAGGCGGCAATCACCGAGATCGGCGACAAAACATAACGACGCTGCATTCGTGAACTCCTGTGTTTGAATTCTTTCGTGGGAACGCGTGTCGGCCGTTGCGCCTGACGGCGCGCATTCAAATACTGAAGATCAAAGAGTATGCTCAACAACAATAATATCAAGATTCGACGATGATCACTTCAGTAAATATCCCATCCAGTAAAGCTTCACGGAGTTTATGGTTTACTATCATTGATGTCAATTTTCAACGTTCTGTTCAATCATTCACACCGTTGGGACGGCTGCCGGGCGGTCGTATGCTATACTTCCGCCGTTGCCCGATATGACCTGATTCGTGCGGAGTCGCCCCATGGTTTCGCCCCTAGCCGCTACGCCCAATCCGTTCCGTGGAGTGGTGGTCAACACCGCTGAACTGCCAATCGATCCCGATGAATTCGCCACGCGATTGGACGCCTCCATAGCAGAGTGGCGGGACGCGGGTTACGAGGTGGGCTGGGTGGACATCCCCATCGGATTGGCTTCACACGTCCCCATCGCCGTACAGCGCGGATTTGGCTACCACCACGCGGACGGCGACGGTATTACGGCGACCCTGACCCTCGTACCCGGTTCGTTCATCCCGTCATACGCGACCCACTACGTGGGGGCCGGAGGCGTGGTGGTCAACGACCGGAACGAATTGCTGGTGGTCTGTGAACGCTACCGCATCGACAATCGCCCTCCCTTCTACAAGCTTCCCGGAGGAGCCCTGGAGCCTGGCGAGAACATCGTCGATTCCATCGTCCGCGAGGTCTTGGAGGAGACCGGAATCGAGGCTGAATTCCAGGCGCTGGCCTGCTTCCGCCACTGGCACGGATACCGTTACGGCAAGTCGGACATCTACTTCGTCTGCCGCCTGAAAGCGCTGACCCAGCAGATCAAGATGGGCGAAACGGAGATCGAGGAATGCCTCTGGATGCCCGTCAACGATTTCATGGCAGACGACGACATCAGCCCCTTTTAACAAGGGCATCGTTCGCTCCGCCCTGGAGAGTGGCGGCGTCATGCCGATTGACATGCCCGGTATGCCCCATGACCCCACCCGCGAATACTTCCTGCCCAATTTGCTTGAGCAATAGAAACCGAGGCAAGTAAAAACCGCGGCAATCAGAACGCCTCGGTAGCGCGCTGACCCAGGCGCGACCTGACATCGGTTCCCCGTCGCTTCACTGTCAATCCCCTGGAGGAGTCCCATGACCACCACAGCAAAGCCCAATCAACAATACCGCGTCATCGGCACCCGTCCGGTCCGCCACGACGGCGTGGACAAGGTTACCGGCGCCGCTCGCTACGGCGCTGACATCAACCTGCCCGGCATGTTATACGCCCGGGTGTTGCGCAGCCCGCATTCCCACGCGCGCATCCGCAGTATCGACACCAGCAAAGCCGAGGCCCTGCCCGGCGTGGTCGCGGTGGTTACTGCGGCGGACTTTCCCATCATTGACGACCGGCTCCTGGACTTCGCGGAAGTGCAGGGCAACGCTCGCATGATCGCCGAGAACCTGATGGCGAAGGACAAAGCCCTGTACGCCGGCCATGCGGTGGCCGCCGTTTGCGCGACTAGCGGGCATATCGCCCAGGAAGCGCTGCTACTGGTGGAGGTCGATTACGAGGTTCTGCCCACGGTGCTCACCTGGCGCGAGGCGATGGCCGAAGACGCCACGCTGATCCACGACGACATGACCACCTACTTCCGGCAGGAGCGTTTTGCCCGCGGCGACGATACCGGCGTCAAGAGCAACGTGGCCGGCCACATCCAGCACAAGGTCGGCGACATTGAGCAAGGGTTCAGTGAAGCCGACATTGTGATCGAGCGCGAGTTCGAAACCCAGACCGTTCACCAGGGTTATATCGAGCCCCACGTTTCCACCGCCACGTGGTCGGCCGACGGCCGCGTGACCGTCTGGACCAGCACCCAGGGGCTGTTCAATATCCGGGCCCAGACCGCCGCCATCATCGGCGTGCCAGAGTCGCAGGTCCGAGTGATCCCCATGGAAATCGGCGGCGGGTTTGGCGCGAAGGGGATCACGTATCTCGACCCGGTTGCCGCCGCGCTGGCCCGCAAAGCCGGACGGCCGGTCAAGGTGACCATGGACCGTACCGAGGTGTTCGTCGGCAGCGGCCCCGCTTCGGCCACCTTCATGCGTTGCAAGATGGGCGTCAAGAACGACGGCACCATGGTTGCCGGACAGCTCTACATGATTTACGAGGCGGGTGCGTACCCCGGCTCGCCGGTGGGCGGCGGCGCGCTGACCGGGTTCGGTCCTTACAAGATTGATCACATGCTGGTGGACGGCCTGGACGTCGTCTGCAACAAGCAGAAGGTCCAGGCATACCGAGCTCCCGGCCAGCCCCAGGTCGCCTTCGCTGTGGAGGCGGTGGTGGACGAACTGGCCGATTTGCTGGGCATGGACCCGATTGAGTTGCGCCTCCGGAACGCCGTCCAGGAAGGCGACCGAATGCCCAACGGCGTGCCGCACCGGGTGTTCGGCTGTCGTGAAATGGAAGAGGCGATGGTCAACAGCGACCACAACCAAGCGCCGCTGGACGGGCCCAACCGGGGTCGCGGCGTCGCGGTCGGATTCCGCTGGCAAGCCGGACAGGCATCGTCAGCCACCATCAACGTGAACGCTGACGGTACGCTGAACCTGATCACCGGCTCGGTGGACATCGGCGGCACGCGTACCGCGGTGGCCATGCAGGTCGCCGAGGCCCTGGGTATCGAAGTCGACCAGATTGCGCCGACGGTGGTGGACACCGACACCGTGGGATGGACCGCTTCCACCGGCGGGAGCCGCATCGCCTTCGATACCGGCCTGGCCGCCATCTCCGCCGCCGAGGATCTGCGCGACCAGATGGCGCAGCGTTGCGCGCTGGTCTGGGAGGTCGAGCCCAACGAGGTGGAGTTCGCCGACGGGGTGTTCACCTGCACGCGCACCGAGGAACGTATGACCATCGCCGAGGCTGCCGGTCGCATGATGCGCACCGGCGGCCCGCTGACCGCCTCCGCGTCGGCGACCTCAACCGGCGTTGGGCCCGTTTTCGCCGGCAACATCATCGACGTGGAGGTTGATCCCGACACCGGCAAGGTGGACATCCTGCGGTGCACGGCGTTCATCGACTCCGGGACTTCCGTGCATCCCAGCTACGTCGAGGGCCAGATGCAGGGCGGCACCGTGCAGGGGCTCGGCTGGGCGCTGACGGAAGATTACAACTACGCGGATGACGGCCGGATGCTCAACTCCAGCTTCCTCGACTACCGCATGCCGACGGCGTTGGACCTGCCCATGATCGACACCGTGGTGGTCGAAGTTCCCAACCCTCGCCATCCTTACGGACTGCGTGGGGTCGGCGAGGCTCCGATCATTCCCCCTCTCGCCGCGTTGCACAACGCGATCTACCACGCGACCGGCGTGCGAGTGAACAAGTTGCCGGTATCGCCCACCGTTCTGTTGGAGGCTATGCAGGACGCTGCCGCCCAGTAGGCAGCGTCGGCAGCGCTCGAATCAAAGAGGGGCCGGTATGCAACCGGCCCCTCTTGTTTGTGGTCCCTAATGCTTGTGGATTGCCAGCAGTCCTACCGTTCGCGCGGGGTCAGAAACTCGCTCAACATGACAAGGTTGGCCTGGAGCTCCGGAGCCAACGTGGTCCCACCGCTAGCCAGCAGCAACAACAGGCGCACCTGGGCCGCCAGATCCGCCGCGAGCTTGCGCTTGGCCTCTTCCACCGTGTCCGCAGATACCGGGACCCGCAGACCGTTCAGGGGCAGCGCGGCGCGCGATTCGCCGGCCCAATACTGATCGAGGCTGTCGATGATGACCACCGGAATGTCCTTGGAAACGACGAAAGGCGCTTCCCGTGGACTATCATCGGCGGTGATAACATCGGCAAAGGCCCGTGTCACGTCACTGTGATTGATGTGGAACGTCGCGGCGTTGGGTTGGCTCGTCGACGTTCGGCTCCAACCCCACTCCTCGGGCAGAGCGGTGTTGTGGTTTGGCATGACGCTGATGGGCAGGGAAATATCTTCCGCCAACGGCCTTCCGTCGCCGGTGTCATCCGCCGGATCTCTCAACCCGTAACGGGGTTCCGCCGCGTCGTCCTGTGGTTCTGATGTGGTCACTTCACCCTCCCCGGTCAGTGAGCGTGACCGTCCGTCTCGATCTCCCAGGCGGCGTACACCTGCTCGGGCAGGGGGATCGGACCCACGGCTTCCTCGTACTCGCGGACGTGCTTCGCCGAAAGGACCGCGATGGCTTTCATCATCTGGGGGCTGACCTTGATCCGCGCCCGCAGGATGGGTTCGCGCTCTTCGACCTGCTCGCCGAAGAACAGCACCGCCGAGTACAGGCTGCTGAAGATGTGGAAGGAGTCGCTGTAGAAGGTGATGGGGTCCAGCGAGCTGGGCGCTTCCACCGGCGCCGCGGCGGGAGCCGGCGCGGTGTTCACGCTCAACGCCGGTATGTCGCCGGGGTTGACGTAACTATCCTCGTGGGGCGGCTGGTCCCCGGGCGGCACGTAAGGACGTTGGATGATTGGCATGGTACCTCCGTCCCTGTCCGCGGCAAGAACGCGGCAGGTCGATGCAACGATTGTCGGCCATTATAGCGAGTCTGGGTCGGGGTTGCCGGCGGTCAGCTGTCCGGTTGGGACAGGCCATCGACGAACTCAAGCCCGGGGAGTTTGGCCAGCTCCTGCGGAGGCATTTTCACCTTGGCGGACCGGCTCCCCGCTCCCAGGATGATGTAGTCCATCTCCAGCAGGCGCTGGTCGGCGTAGATGGTGACGCCATCCGGCAGCGCCAGAACGGTCACCCCGCCAATCATCATGCCGGTCAACTCCTGGGTTTCCTCCGCGCTGGCAAACGAGGCCCGGGACACACCCATCAGGTGGCGCACCCGCCGGTTCACGTCCAGGCGGTCGCAGGCGCGCACGATGCACGCTGCATGAGCCGCGGCGCCGCGCTTGCTGGCAACGATGATGGTGTTGGCGGAATGGGGCAGGTCGTAGCCGTACTGGGCGCAGAAGTCCGCCGTGTCCCCGTACTGCGGGTCGATGGAGATCCATTCCCAGTCGACGATCGCCAGGTCGTCCAGGGCGGACCGCACGCGAGTTTCCAGGGTCTTGCTGTCGTCGGGCGTTGTCATTTCAGCTATGCGAAACTCAACGTGGCGTCGGACAGGGACACGAGTTCGTCGCGCTGGTTGACGCCCCGAATACGGCACTGGACCTTGCGCTGTCCGTACAGGTTGCCGCCGGTTCCGGTCACTTCGGCCGTGAATGTCACCACGTCGCCGGCGCGGAACGGGGTGATGGCCCGCATCTCCAGGGTTCCACCGTTGTAAAGGGCTTCCGGCGGGACATTGAGTCCGATGAAGCGGTCCACGTAGGACATGGTCGCTGGTCCGGCGTTCACCGCGCCGCCGAATATGTTCTGTCGGGCGAATTCCTCATCCGTGTGGATGTTGCTTTCGCTGGGGCGCCCCGCGAGTCGATGGGCGTTTTTGCGGAGAATGTTCTCCGTCGTCTCACAGACCGCAAGGGTGCGGGGCAGGGGAGTTCCGACATGCGCCTCCGCCCAGGTTAGGAACTGCGCCGCGTCCGGCGCGGCTGTCGTGTCGGCGGCGGGAGCTGCGCCCACGGTCGCTTCCGGAACCGAGCGCTGCCCGGCCGAGTATTCGAAGATGCAGGTGTAGTCGTAGCGGGCGACAACTGCGCCGGCTTCGTCAAAGGCGGAGACGCGGAACGTCACGAATTTGCTGCCCCGGCGCTCGTATTTCTGGTACACGCGGCGGGTGCCGGTGAGGGTTTCGCCGGACCGTACCGGCCGGTACCAGCGCATCTCGCACTTGGCGAACGGGGTCTGACGGCGGTTGGCTTGCGAACGCTCCTGCGCCACGAAACCGTTCGCCTCGGCAATCTCGTCCCGCAGCAACGGCGCGTAGGTCAACGCCATGGTCGGCATGGCGATCGGAGGGCTGGATTCCTGCCCGAGGGCCGGCATCGAGTATTTTGGGTCGGGATTCTGGGCGCATGCCGCGTATTCGGCGATGTCTTCGGCCGATAGCGTCACGCGCGTTTCCGCTCCGGCCTGGCCGACGCGCACGGCGTCGTAGGTCCACAGGCGCTCGGCGGTAGCATTCGGTTGGGTCATGGTAGCTGCCTCCTGGAAACTGCGGGGATTATAACCCCCCGAGCGGGCAGTCCAAACGGCTGAACGTGCGCGGCGTCCGTCTAATCGAGCTTTCGCCCCACGAACAAATTGCCCCCGAAACCGCCTGCGTACCCGTCGGTTTGCAAGTACCTGGGGTCCAGCCCGGCCTTGGTCAGCGTGTCCAGCCACAGGGACTTGGGAAAAAGGCCGCTAGTATGACGGTCCACCTCGACCCTCATCTCGCCGTCGCGGGTGATTATGAACACAAAAACCGACTCAACGGTGGTTGCCTCCGGCGAGGGCTGGGCGACATATTCGATGAACGTCACGTTCTTGTCTTCTGCTTCGCGCGTCCAGTCCACCACCCGCGATCCGACGAACGTCTCCCGCAGGCAGTCGGGCGCCAGCAGGACCAGTCCGCCCGGCTCCAGATGCACGGCGGCGGTTTCTATGGCCGCCCGCAGGTCCTCCCTGGTGACCATGTAGTTCACCGCATCATGAATGGTGACCACGTCGAAGGTGCGCCCCAGGCGGATGGTGCGCATATCTCCCAGATGGTGGGTGGTGGTTGGGTTCAGGCCCCGGGAGATTTCCAGCATCTGCGGGGACACGTCCACGGCTTCCGTGGTGAAATGGCGGGTGAAGTGAGACAGCAGGTGCCCGCCGCCGCATCCCAGATCCAACAACCTGGCTCTGGGGTCCCACGCCGGCTGATTTCCCGTCCACCCGAACTCCGACCAGATCAGATCGCGCCACTCCGCCGCCTCGACCGTGTATTCCTGGGGCGGACTGATGATCGGCCAAAGGTGGGCAAGGTCGTGGTAGAGGCGCAACGTCACGGAGAGTTCAGGCTGCTTGCGCGTCGACGCCGAACGTGTCGACGTACAGGTACTCTCGGATTTTCCCCAGGGTAGATCCCGACGCCTGCGGGTTGTTGTACAGCCACCGTTCCAGGTTGCTGATGACAACGCCGGGCTCCAACTCCACCGCGGGACGGCCCAAACGCTCCCACCTTGCGATCATGCGCGGAGCGTCGGCCGGAGCCGCAGAGTTCGTGTTGGCCAATACCGGAGAATGGGTGTTCATAGTTCGACCTCATGTTCTGATTACGAACAATTGTACGGTCTGAAACCATTTGGCGCAATAGCAAGAGGGCGGCGCTACCGGCGAAAATTACTCGGCCAGCAGATCGTTTAGCACCGACTCGATCAGGTCAACCCCGCGGGCTCCCGCGCTGATGCGGGCGATCCGGCCCTGCTTGTCGATGAACACGTAGCTCGGTACTCCGCGGATGTCATACGCACCGGCCAGTTTCGCGCGTTCGTCATATACATTTGGAAAAGTGAGCTGGTTGCGCTCCACGAATTCAACCGTTGCCGCCTCGGTGGTGTTGAACTGCGAAACTCCAACCACGTCGATACCTGCGGCATCCAGTTGTTCCCGGTAGAGGGATGCTACGACGGGCAACTCCCGTCCACAGTGTGGTCACCAGGGCGCCCAGAAAGCCAGAAGGGTTGGCGAACCGTAGCCGTCCGCCAGCGAAAATTCGGACCCGTCCAGCATTTGAGCGTTGAACGGTATTGCCGGTTGCCGTTCCTCGGTCGTGGCCGGCGTCGGCGTGGGCCGGGGTGTGTAGGTCGGCTGGGGCCGGGGGGTATACGTCGGCGCCGGCGTGTCGGTGGGCGGAATCCACGTGGAGGTTGGCGGCAAGGTGGGGGTCGGCGGCACCGTTGGCTCGGCGGTGGGCAATAGCGCCTCGACGGTGGCGCCGTAATCGCTCTCCGGAGTTGCAACCGCCGTTTGGCTGCACGCCACCAGCGCCATACACAGAGCCAGCGCGGCGACTGCGAAAGAAACGCGCTTCAGAAAACAACGGGCTGTCATTCGCGTGACAGCGGGTTTGACGGGTATCCGGCGGTCCATATCGTTTCCACCGTAGCACAATTCGCGCCCGCCGGCACAGCGGCTGCGCCCGGTCATCAATGCGCCTGTCGGGTTCGAAATGTGCCTGTCGGGTTCAATGTGAACGCGTCGGACCGGGTAGCGTGGGGTTTGTTCTTGGTGTCGGCAGGCGCGGTGCGCCGGTGAGATATACTACCCGGCAAAGCAGGTGACCCGCCGGTCCCGCGGGTTTCGTGCCGAAGCGCCCATGGATCCGGATCCATAGCGGTCCCGCCGGCCCAGGAGATTTCAGTGGTTATATCCAACGACGACGATGCCATCCGCGAACGTACCGAGGCGTGGCGGCAACGCGCCAACGCCTCCCCAAGACGCAAGGGCGAGTACAAGACCATGAGCCAGTTGCCCGTCGAGCCGGTTTACGGGCCGACAGACCTGGCCGACACCGAATACCTGGCGGACATCGGGCTGCCCGGCGAGTATCCGTATCTCCGGGGCGTTCATCCCGCCGGTTATCGCTCCAGGCTGTGGACGATGCGGATGTTCGCCGGTTTTGGGCAACCCGCTGAAACCAACGAGCGGTTCCGATTCCTCCTCGACCAGGGGGAAACCGGACTCAGCGTCGCCTTTGACATGCCAACCCTGTACGGCTACGACCACGACGATGAGCGCGCACGCGGCGAGTTCGGGAAGTGCGGCGTGGCGGTGTCCTGCCTGGAAGATATGCAGACCGTCTTCGACGGCATTCCGCTGGACCAGGTCACCACTTCGATGACCATCAACAGCCCGGCCGCGATCATTTGGGCCATGTACATTGTCGCCGCGGAACGGCAGGGCGCGTCGATCGCCTCGCTGGGCGGAACGCTCCAGAACGACATCCTCAAGGAGTACATCGCTCAGAACGAATACATCTTCCCTCCGCATCCATCGATGCGGCTGGTTGTCGATACGGTCGAGTTCGCCAAGGACCGGATGCCCCGTTTCAACCCCATCAGCATCAGCGGCTACCATATCCGGGAGGCGGGCAGCAACGCCGTGCAGGAACTGGCTTTCACGCTGGCCGACGGGTTCGAATACGTGCGTCACTGCGTCGAGCGCGGCATGGCCGTGGACGACTTCGCGCCGCGCCTCAGTTTCTTCTTCAATGTGCACAACGACTTCTTCGAGGAGATCGCCAAGTTCCGGTCGGCCCGGCGCATCTGGGCTCGCGAGATGAAGGAAACCTTCGGCGCCGAATCCGAACGTTCCGTTTGGATGCGGTTCCATGCCCAGACTTCGGGAGCGTCACTGACCGCGCAGCAGCCCGAGAACAACGTCGTGCGCGTCTCCCTCCAGGCCCTCGCCGCAGTGCTGGGAGGCTGCCAGTCGCTGCATACCAACAGCAAGGATGAGGCCTGGGCGTTGCCGTCGGCCGACGCTGCCCTGCAGGCGCTACGCACCCAACAGATCATCGCCCACGAGACGGGAGTCACCGACACTGTGGACCCGCTGGGCGGCAGCTATTTCGTGGAAGCGCTCACCAACCAGGTGGAAGCCCGCGCCTACGAGTATTTCGAGCAGATCGACCGTCAGGGCGGCGTGATACCGGCGCTGGAGTCGGGCTATTTCCAACGGGAGATTGCGGATGCCGCCTACGTCTACCAGCGGGAAGAGGACCGCCGGGAGCGCATCACCGTGGGCGTGAACGAATACGTGGACGCCGAAGAAAGCCTGTCGATACCGATCCTCAGGGTGGACGAAGCGGGAGAGCAGCGTCACATTGCCCACCTGGACGAGATCAAACGCCGGCGCGACAATCGTGAGGTTGCCTCGCGTCTGCGCGACCTGGAATCGGCGGCCCGTCGATCCGGCAGCGACGCCAACCTGATGTACCCGCTGATTGAAGCCGTCAAGGCCGACGCAACTCTCGGCGAAATGATGGGCGTTTTCCGCGACGTGTTCGGCGAATACCAACCCACGTGGGGCTTTTAGTTCTTGCCAATCCACCCCATAGTGAGGATCAGCAAACATGACGTTTCTGCAAGATTACCGCGTTCTGGAGGGCAAATTTAAAGATCAGGTAGGGAAAGACAACGAACGCTTTGGGTGGAAGGGGAAGGAAGCAAGTTACTACCTGCCAACCGTCCCGCCCAAGGCTCCAGTCGATTTCGTACTAATCGTAATGGAGCCGTCCACCGCCAAGGCGGCCGACGGCACTCACAACGTAGCCAGGAATCTTTACGCTTCAGTGGGCGATTTTATTCTGCACTTCTGTGCGCGGAATTACTTATGCGAGGATGGGCAAAGCTACTTCATAAACGGATTTGGCAAAGGGAGCAATGTCTACTAACCATGCGAAAAGTACGGCCTCCAAGCGCTGGCCCGAATGGTATCCACTGCTAAGGCAAGAGCTCAAACTGGTGTCAAAACCTCGAGCTCCAGTAATTGCGGTTGGACGGCGGGTTTATAACTATCTGAAAAAACGTAGAACTCCGCGCCTCAGGGGATCGCTTCTTCACTTCTCCAATCAGGCGTCCTTAGCCAGAACCATAGCTCCGCAGCTCATGCCCCGGGATTATCAGGACTTCGCCAAAAATGTAGGAGCAAATGACCTTGTGTGCTTGGCGGAAGAGTTGACGCAGGCCAAGGCGTTCGACCGGCACCGCGACCAGATACTAGAAAATCTTCGGAAAACCGGGGGCACGGAATCCAGTAAGCAGCTGATGTTCACCTACAAAGCCTTGTTTGCCGTGATGAAGGGCGTAGCCCCCACGGAATAGAATCAATCGCGGCGCCAATTGAATTGGCGCCGCGATTTTTTGGGAAGTTTCGACGCAGCTATGCGATGGTTACCGCCTTGGCCTGCTTGGCGGTATCGATCACTCGCTGCTCGATGTTCTGGGGCACCTGTTCGTAGTGGCCGAATTCGAAACGGTACGAACCGCGCCCTCCGGTCATGGAACGCAGGTCCTGGGAGTACCGCTGCACCTCGGACTGCGGCACCTCAGCCTCAACGATGGTGTAGCGAGTCTCCGGAACCATGCCCAAAATGCGGCCGCGCTTGCTGTTGATGTCGCTGATGATGTCCCCGGTATAGTTCTCCGGCACCGTGACGTACAACTTCACGATGGGCTCCAGCAGGACTGGCGACGCCTTGGTCATGCCCTGGCGCAGCGCCTGGCTGCCGGCAATCTCGAAGGCGATGGGTTTGCCGTCCACCGGGTGGGTGCTGCCGTCGTAGAGCACTGCTTTGAGATCGACCACTGGGAATCCGGCCAACACGCCTTCTTTCAGCATGCTGACGACGCCCTTCTCCACGGCCGGAATGAGTTCCCGCGGCACCCGTCCTCCCACGACCTCGTTGCTGAATTCGAAGCCTTCGTCTCGGATCTTGGGCTCCAGCCGGAGCAGGACGTGGCCGTATTGGCCGCTGCCGCCGGTCTGCTTCTTGTGGCGGTATTCGGAATTGGTGATCTGCGTGATCGTCTCCCGGTAGGGTACGACGGGCAGCTTGACGTTCAGGCTGGCCCCGAACTTCCGCTTGATACGATCCAGAGCGACTTCGATCTGCACCTCGCCCAAACCGGTCAGCAGACTCTCGCTGGTTTCCGGATTGCGGGTGAACTGCAGGCTGGGGTCGTCCTCGACAATCCTGGCCAACGAGGTTGACATCTTGTCCAGGTCGGCCTGCGTGGCGGGAACCACCGCCAACGAGTAGAAGCCCTTGGGGAATTCGATGCCGGGGAGCGTGACGCGGGCATCGCTGGCGCACAGGGTGTTGCCCGTCAGGGTGGAGCCCAGCTTGCCGACGGCGGCAATGTCGCCGGCCACCACCTCGGCCACGTTTTCCTGGCTGTTGCCCTGCGGCAAGTAGAGCTGGCCCAGCCGCTCGGACTGGTTGCGGTTGACGTTGTAGATATCGCCGTTGGACTTCATCGACCCGCGGAACACGCGGAACATCGAGAGCTTGCCCACGAACGCGTCGGACGTCGTTTTGAACACCACCGCGGCAGCCGGACCCGCGCTGTCGGGCGCCATGTCGTCGTCGCCGGAGGTTTGAGGGCTGTCGGCCGGCGACGGCAGAAAGTCGCGCATCACCTGTACCAACTCGTTCACTCCAATGTCCTGCGTCGCGGAGGTGACCAGGATGGGAATGAGGTCGCCGCTAATAATGGCTTTGCGGGCGCCGGCGGTCACCTCTGCGGCGGTGATGTCTTCCCCTTCCAGGTACTTGTCAGCCAGTTCGTCGTCCGATTCCGCCACCGCTTCGATGAGGCGTTCGCGGGCCGCGTCGAAATCGCCGATGACGCCGGCGGGCATGTCGGCGGGCGGATCGATCACGCTGACCAGGCCGGTGAAGTCCTGGGCCTCGCCGACGGGTAATTGGAACGGTACGCAGCGGGTCCCGAATATGTCCTGCAGCTCCTGGACGCTGCGCTCAAAACTGGCGTTCTCCCGGTCCATCTTGTTCAGCACGAAGGCTACCGCCAGGCCCCGCTCCTGGGCCATGTTCCATCCCCGTTCGGTGCCGACGTCAACGCCCGTGGGAGCGGCCACCACTATCACAGCGGACTCGACCACCCTGACCGCGGCGACGGCTTCCCCGAGGAACTCGTCGTATCCAGGGGTGTCCAGCATGTTGATCTTGCTGTCGCCGTCATCCAACCGCAGCAGGCTCGTCTGGACGCTGGACGACCGCCGATTTTCCTCCGGTTCGTAGTCTGAAACGGTGGTGCCGTCCTCCACTCTCCCCAGGCGGTTTATCACCTGGGCATTGAACAACATGGTCTCGACAAGGGTGGTCTTGCCCGCGCCGCTATGGGAAAGCAGAGCGACGTTGCGGATGGTGCTGGCGGATACGGCCATGATGGTTCCCCTTTTGTTCCTGAAACAGGTTGCGGTTAGCCGATTGTAGCGAAATTATGTAGCCCGTTGCAACCGAGCGATTGCAAGGATAAAATGGAACGCCAGCGACCGGTAGTGAGCCGCTCCTCCAGCGACTACTTCCTTCGGGGCCGGCCGCTCCTTTTTTTGCCCAGCTCGCGAACTAGACCGGCAATCGCGACCGATTCCCTGGCGGATACCCTGGGTCGGCGGGCAGGCCATGGAGTCGCGCCGCCGCGCTGGCTAAAGCGTCGCACCGTTCGTTTTCCGCGTTCCCGCTGTGGCCTCGCACCCACCGGAAGTCGGTGGGATACCGTTCCAACAGGTCCAGCAGGCGCTCCCAAAGGTCGGGATTGACCGCTGCCTCGCGCTTGTTTCGCATCCAGCCGTTGCGTTGCCATTTGGCCGCCCACCCCTTGCTGACGGCGTCCACCACGTAGCGGGAGTCGGAGTGCAGGGTGACTTGGCACGGCTTGGTCAGGGCTTCCAGACCAACGATGGTAGCCAGCAACTCCATGCGATTGTTGGTCGTTAGCGAGTACCCGCCTGACATTTCCTTGCGCCGGCCCTGGTGGTCCAGGATGACGCCGTAGCCGCCCGGTCCCGGGTTGCCCAGGCAGGCGCCGTCGGTGTGGATGGTGACTTCGGTTGCCATCGGACTCAGCCCTGCGGATGCCGCGCCACCTGCCGCATAACAGCGCGTGTCAGGCCGACGCACTTGTGGCTGACTTTGGCCGCCCATTCGTCCTGGGCCGCGGCCTTCCAGGGATCGGACTCCAGCACTGACGGACTCTCGATCTGATACACGGCGGCGTACTTCGGGAAACCGTCCGCGTTGGTGGCCTCCACCCGGTATCGCGTGGCGCCCAGGACACCGCTGACCTCGCACAGGCCGGGCAGGTGGACGGTATCGTAGAGATGGTTGAACTGGTCCTCGTCGTCGGCCGGGATGTCGGTGCGCACGATGAAGATGTAGGGCGCCTCGGCAGTTGCGTCGCCCGCGTCGGAGGTCCGCTTCAGCATGGTGTGGGTGCGATTGGTGGCGTGGGGCCGGATCTTGGTCGCCCAATCGCCTTTCTCGCCTTCGACGCGCCAACCCTCGGAGTAAGGAACCCCAGGTTCGTCGATGGCGTAAAGGGCGGCATACTTGGCGAACTGGTTGGCGTTGCTCGACTCCAGTGCATACCGGTTGCAGGTATGCACGCCCGGCGCCTGGCACAGGTACTTGGCGTGCTCGGTGTCGTACACACGGTTGAACTCGGCCTCCCAATCGGCCGGAATATCCATCTGAACGAAGTAAGCGTAATCGGCTGCCATGTTGGTACCTCCGTGTTCCTGGTCAGTGGGGTTAGTCAAATCAGTACGTCAGCGCGTCCGCCGTCTCGTCCGGCAGCTCCACCTGCAGGGCCTGCAGGGCGTGGGCCAGCCCGTGGTAATAGGACACCACCACCAGCAGGTCGACAATTCCCGCGTCGCCGATGATCCCCTGCACCGCTTCAAACGACGCGTCCGAGACGCGATGCTGGCGCAGCAGTTCGATCACGAAGCCGGAAACGGCGGCATCGTCGCCGGATAAGCCGTTGGGTGACCGGTACTCGTGGATGGCTGAGATCTCGGCTTCGCTCAGCCCGGCGTTCCGCGCCGCCGGCTGGTTCACCGTCCAGACGTAGTGCCCGCAGGCTTCCCGCGCCGCCGTCAGGATGGCAACGGCCTTGACCCGGGGAGGCAGCGGCGTCTGGAAGCGGACGTAGCCGCCGAGGTGAGCGAAGTTGCTCGCCGCCTGCGGGTTGTTCAGGATCGCGGCGTAGTTGCGCTGCACGCCGCCGCGCGAGGTTTCGATATCATCCCACACCGCCTGTCCGGCGGCGTCCATATTTTCCCTGGTGGCGAAGGGTACGCGAGCCATGATAGTGGCCTCCTTGTCTGCTTTTCGATTAGAAATGCCGGCGGCGATTGGCAACCGCCGCCGGCTCAAAGACGCTGTGATGTACCCGGAACTTAGCTGCCGTTGTTGTCCCAGAGTTCTTCCAGGATGGCGCCGGGCGACATCGGCAGATTTTCCATGCGGATGCCGATGGCGTTGTGGATGGCATTGGCGATGGCAGCCATTGGAGGAACGATGGGCACTTCGCCCACGCCACGCACTCCGTAGGGATGGCCCGGGTTGGCCTTTTCCACGATGACCGTGTCGATCATGGGCAGGTCCAGGCTGGTCGGCATCCGGTAGTCCAGGAAGCTGGAGTTGACCATGTCGCCGGAGTCGTTCATGAAGTACTCTTCGTTGAGCGCCCAGCCGATGCCCTGGACGGCGCCGCCCTGCATCTGGCCTTCCACGTAGCTCGGGTGGATCGCCTTGCCCGCGTCCTGCACCACCGTGTACCGCAGAATTTCCACCTTGCCGGTGTCCCGATCAACCTCGACGTCCACCAGGTGGGTGCCGAATGCGCCGCCCTCTCCGCCGGGGCTCACGCTCACCTGCGCGGAAATGGGGCCGCCCGTCCGCGCCAGTTGCGAGGACAGTTCCTTGAAGGACATCTGCAGGTCTTCATCGGAGTTGTGCTTGAAAATGCCGTCAGCGAGGTCGATTTCCGACGCGTCCTTGTCCCAGATCTGGGCGGCGCGGTCGGTCATCTTGCGCTTGATTTCCTGGGCGCACTCGTAGGCGGCCCAACCGGTCGCGAACGTCGTGCGGCTGCCGCCGGTCAGGAAGGTGTAGCCCACCGCGTCGGTGTCGCCGACGTTGGGGCGCACGTCTTCGGCGGGGATGCCCAGAACCTCGGCCCGCCTGCATCGCGATTGACGCGCGGGAACCGCCGATGTCCGTCGATCCTTCCACCAGGCCGATGGTGCCGTCGGCGTTGACGCTGATGCTGGCGCTGGACGCCAACCCAATATTCATCCAGTAGCCGCTGGCCACGCCGCGGCCACGGTTGGGACCGGACAACTCCGACTTGTAGTGGTCGGTGTCCTTTGCCGCTTCGAGGGTTTCAACGTTGCCGATCACGCGGAACTGCGGCCCGTCGACTCTCCGGCTGCCTTCCGTGCTGGCGTTCTTCAGGCGGAACTCCAGCGGATCCATTCCGCACTTTGCGGCCAATTCGTCCACGACCTGCTCGCCTCCGAAGGCGGAAATCGGGGCCCCTGGAGCGCGGTACGCGAAGGACCGTGGCTTGTTGGTGACCACGTCATAGCCCTCAACCCGCTGATTGGCGAGGTCGTACGGCGAGAATACGCACTGGGCGCCGGCCGTCACCGGCGAAGCCCCGGGAAATGCGCCCGCCTCGTAGCAAAGGACCGCGTCGGCTGCGACCAGCGTGCCGTCGCTCTTGGCGCCCATCTTGATCTTGACCCAGGCGCCCGACGTGGGGCCGGTGGCCTCAAAGGTCTCGGTGCGGCTCATCTGCATCTTGACCGGACGGCCGGTCTTCTTCGAAAGCAGCGCGGCTAACGGCTCCAGGTACAGCGGAATCTTCCCGCCGAACCCGCCGCCGATTTCCATGGGCACGACCTTGACGCGCGAAACCGGTAGTTCCAGTACGCTGGCAAGGTTGTCGCGGGCCACGAATGCGCCCTGCGTGCTCGTCCAAACCGTCAGGTAGCCGTCCGCATTCCAGAAAGCGGAGGCATTCTGGGGCTCGATGTAGCCCTGGTGCACGGTGCGCGTGTTGAATTCGCGTTCGATCACGAAGTCAGCCTCCGCGAACGCCGTTTCCACGTCGCCCTGTTCGTACACGAACCTGTTGGAGATGTTGCTGTGCTTGTCGGTGTCTTCGCCGAACTCCGTCGTGGTCATGTCCTCGTGGAGCAATTCCGCGTCGTCTTTCATGGCGTCCAGCACGGTGGTGCTGGCCCGTAGGACTTCGTAGTCCACCTTAATCAGCCCGGCCGCTTCTTCCGCGACGTGCGCTGAGTCGGCTGCCACGGCCGCGATGGGGTGCCCGCGGAACAGGGCCTTGCCCGCTGCCAGGATGTTGTTGCTCGCCGATCGCGCGGACATCGGGGGATTTTCCTTGCCGGCAATGGGAAGATCGGCGCCGGTCACCACGGCTTGCACGCCAGGCAACGCTTCGGCGGCGGAGGTGTCGATGGACTTGATCCGCGCGTGGGCGTGGGGGCTCCGCAGAACCTTGCCGAAGAGCATTCCGCTCATCTCAAAGTCCGCGCCGTATTTGGCCCGCCCTGTCACCTTGTCGGCGCCGTCGTGGCGAATAGGCCGCGTGCCGACGACCTTATAGTTGGTGTTTGAAAGCACGATGTTGGTCATAAGTCGCCTCGCTGCTGGTAGTAATTACGGCCCGATTTTAGCACAGCCCCTACCGTAGTCCCAACCCCGGCGGCGGTTGCACAGGCCCGACCAAATTCATCGCCAGCGCGGCGCGGCAATCTCGGCAGATCGGAGAGCCCAGGCGGGCGCGTCCAAGGTCATTGCGACCGCAGCCTGGCAATCTCGAAGGCTCGGAAAACACGTCTGGGCATGGTAGGTCAGTCCCGGAACTGACTGCCTCGGAACTGACTGCCAGTCGATATGCTCCCCACGATGAAAGACCAGTTTGAAAAGGCGCTGGCCGTAACGGGACGCGTCCCACCGCCGGCACGTGCGTTCGGTATCTGCGATGCGTCCGGTAAAGGAAGACGCGACCCTCCCCGGATACCCGGCGCGGCGGTCGGTCAGGTCAATGGCAGGGGCGGCTGCCACAGCTTGCTCGTTTGGTTGACGGTGATGGAATCAACCCACTTCACCCAGTCGTAGCCTCGCTTGTGCGGTTCTACCATTCGCGCGGGGAAGCCGTGCCCGGCGGAAAGCGGTTCGCCGTCCACCCGGCTGGCCAGCAACGCCCGGTCGGCTTCTTCGAGAGAGTACCTGCGGAAGTATCCCGTCCGTGACCGGATCGTAATGCTGCCCGCGCCGGGTTTGAGCCTGGCGCGCGCCAGCAACCGCCCGATCGGCACACCCTCCCACTCGCGGGTGGTTTGCCAGCCTCCGGTGCAGTCCAGCGTCGCGGTGAGCTTGTCGTCCCAGGCTTGCAGCTCGGCCAGTCCGATACGGAACGGCGACTCCACGTGGCCTTCGATGCTGAGGTTCCACGTCGATCCGTCGATGCCGGGCACCTTGTCGTTGAGCCACATGGTCACCGGAAAATCGGCGCCGGTTTCCGGATATGACCCGGTGAACCGTCGCTGGGCGCCCGGGCCGGTTGCCAGCACTCCCGCCAACTCCGCGGTGCGCCACGCCAGGAAACCTGCCAGCGCCAGTCCAACGACCCGCAGGACGTGCCGGCGGTCAACCAGGTAGCGGGTGCGCAGGCTGATCCGGTGCCGAAACGAATGCCACAGCAGCAGGGGGATCAGCATCCACGCCAGGTTCATGTGAATGGTCGTCCCGGAAAAGCCCATCCAGGCGTAGGCGCCCAGATGGCTCCACGCCAGTCCCAGGCCGATGACGATCAGCAGCCCAGCCAACAACGTGATCGACCACAGCATCGTCCGCAGCGAGCCGCGCCAGTTGCTCTTGGTTCGCATCGACCCGAGGATGTTGCGCGACTTCCAGGCAAAGAGCGCGAGGATGGCGAACCCGAAGATCCGGTGCAGGTGCATCGCCCCGATCCACTCCGCGTTCGAGTGGGTGAGGCCCAGGTACCCGGTCACCAGTTCGGCGGTGAACAGGGCGATGAGCGCGATGTTGGCCCACGGGAAACGCATCGGGCATCACACCTCTCCGGTTCCCGACCGGCGACGCTGGTCCCAGCCCCAGAGGATCACGATAGCCGACAGGTCCAGGTGCAGCATGATGGAAATCCACGCTGTGAACCAGTGATTGTCCCCAAAGATGGTCATGCCCAAAATCAATCGTGCCGCCATGATCGCGAAATAGGCGAACCCGATCAACATCACGCAGCGGCCGGCGGTTGGACCCAGCACCCGCCGACGCCGGACCATTCCTCGCATGACGGCTACCAGCAGTATCAGGATCACGATCTGGCACGCCAGCAGCGCCGGGTAAGGAATGCCGCTGCCTTGCCAGGCCTCAAACGGGGGCAGGAACGTCTGCGGAAACCACCGCTGGATTGCCTGCCCCACGACCCGGAGCAGGAACACGACGGAAAGCGCGGCCACCGCGCCGGCCATCAGGCGCTCGTAACGGTAGGTCGCTTGCACTATGCGTCGCCGGCATACGCCCGGTACCAGTCGTTGGAGAACACGTTGCCCGGATCATGGCGCCGCTTTCGGGCCACAAACTCCGGAAACTGCGGGTAGCACGCTGCCAACTGATCGGCCGTGGCGAATTTGTTGTAGGTGAGAAAATAGCTGCCGTCCCGTTCGCGGGCGAGGTCAATCAGCGTCCGCAGGGCATCGCCAGCGCGTTGGAAACCGGCCGGCTCGTGGTCCACGTGCAGGTTGAACACGATACACGCGTAGGGTTGCCTTGCCCAGTTGAGTACCGTTTCGTCGTCACGCTCGATGAGGCGTATGGTGCCGTAGATCACGTTGGCTTCCTGCCGCCGCAATTCCGCGCCCGCCGCGGCCATGAACCCTTCCAATTCTGCCAGCGGCACGTACAACTCGGTGATCGTCTCGGAACCCGGGACGCTGCGCCCCAGCCGTTGGTCGAGTTCATGGTGGTAGTGGTCGATGTACTGGCTCAGCTGGAAGGTGTCGCTGTCGTATACCTGGCCGTCGGTGCTCCGGTAAAAACCGGCATATTCGTCGAAGGCGCGGGCCTTGTCGGCATGGGACCAGTACAACAGTTGCCGCCAGGCGGCGTCAGTGAGCATATGTTGCGGCGGCGCGGCTGTGCGGGCGTCTTCCGCGTCAACCGGTTGGTAGCAGGACAGTACGCCGTCTCTGAGGAAGCCGGGCGAATTCTCGTCGGTGCGGTATTGAAAATCGCCGTAGGTGAAGCCGTCCGCGATGCGCTCTTTGAACCGGGCTTCCAGTCTGTCGATCGTGGTGACTTCCACCACCCGGCGCACGCTGTGGGCCGGCATGAGGCGCAGATCGACGGTAGCAATCACGCCGAACAGCCCGTATCCGCCGATGGCCAGGCGGAACCGGTCGGCGTGTTCGTTCCGGTCGCACCGGATCAGGTTTCCGTCGGCGTCGATCAGTTCAAACGCGTCCACGTCCTGGACGATGGGTCGATAGGTGAGCCCCCGACCGTGGCCATTGGCCGCCAGCGCGCCGCCGATGCTGAGCCGGTCCGCGCCGGTCTGCTTTTGCACGATGCTCCAGCGCCGCTCCGCATTCCGCTGCAGGTCGCGGAGGCCGGATACCAGTTCCGACCACATGATCCCCGCCTCCACGGTGACGATTCCCCGTTCCGCGTCCAGCCCCACGATGCGGTTCAAACGCCCCATGTCCAGCAGCGTTCCGCCGGATAGAAATTGTTGACCGCCCATGGAATGGCGGCCGCCGGCTATGCTCAGGCTATGCCCGGCGTCGCGAACTCCGGCCACCGCCTGCTGGGCCTCCGCGACGGAATTGGGCGCGATGACCTCCCCCACCTCCGTTGCGTTCAGCTGAGAATGAATGTCGTTGACCGTCGTGGGTTGAGTGGTTTGCATCGTTCGCGTCCTTGGTCTTTCTGGTGGTGGAGTGGGCTGTCTGTACTACGTGCGCGGGACCCGCCCGGATCCGCCTCCGTGATACACTCCCGTCGCGTTGGACGGCGCGTCTCTGAGCCTCCAACGGGCACCTTAGAATAGGCGGATGTTGAGAATGCAGCCACTTTCGGACTTGCGGGTTTTGGCCGTTACCGTGTTCCTCGCCGGACCCTTCCTGAGCATGACCCTGGCGCGGTTGGGCGCGGAGGTAATCAAGATCGAGATACCCGGCCGGGGCGATCCGGTACGCGGCAACGGACCCTTCGCCGGCCCCGACGGTATTCACTCCGAACAGCGAACCGAAAAGCACATCGCCACCCGTTTCCTGAAGCGCAGCCAGGGCGTCAAGAGCGTGACCCTGGACCTGAAAAACCCGCGCGGTCGGGAACTGTTTCTCGACATGGCGAAGCAATCCGACGTGGTGCTGGAAAACCTGGCGCCCGGCTCCATGACCCGGTTGGGCCTGAGCTACCAGGACGTGGCTGCCGTGAATCCCGGCGTCATCTACGCCAGCATCTCCGGCTACGGCCAGACCGGCCCGTATGCCCAACAGCCGGCCCACGACCCGCAGATCCAGGGCATGAGCGGACTGATGGACATCAACGGCGAACCCGACGGCCCGCCAACTCGCGTGGGTTTCTACATCGGCGACCTGGTTACCCCCATGTTCGCGTCGACGGCCATCCTGGCCGCCCTGCGCGAAAAGGAACGCACCGGCGAGGGAACCTACCTCGACGTCTCGATGATGGACACCCTCACGTCGCTGATGTTGATGGAGAATCTCGAGGAGGACCTGGCGGCCGGCATCCCCCTGCGCGCCGGGAACAACAGTCGCAGCGGCCCAACCGGCCAGTACCAGGCCAGCGACGGCGCGATCATCATCACCGCCGCCAGCGACGACCAGTGGCGCCGCCTGTGCAACGCGATCGGCACGCCGGACCTCATCGCGGACGACCGGTTTGCCCGCTACCAGGTCAGATCGGAGAACGCCGCCGCCGCCCGCGCCGAAGTCCAGGCGCGCGTCGGTGAAATGACCCGCGCCGAAGCCCTCGACCTTCTCTCCGCCGGCGACGTGCCGTGCGCTCCGGTCCGGACGGTGCCGGAAATCCTGGCTGACGACCACTTCCGTGATCGCGGCGCGTTACGAACCATGCGTAACGCCGCCTTCAACGGCGAGGTGGACGAGGTGGTCGCCGGCTTCCCGGTGTTGTTTGACGGCCAGCCGCTGCCCGACGTTCCGGGCGCGCCGTCCCTGGGAATGCACAACTCCGAAGTCCTCGGCCAACTGTGCGGCGTAGACGCGCCCGGACTGGAGCAACTGAAACGGGACGGCGTCATCTAGCCCGTTCTCGACAGCGGGACATCGGCTCCAGCCAACGGCGGCCGCAAGGTCCGATGGCCACAACACCCGCGAATCACTTTCTGACTAAACTGTCCAGGAGACGCCCCACCATGCCCCGAATCACCACCAAGCCTCTGCGCTCCGTCATGTTCGTGCCCGGCAACAAGGAAGACTGGATGCGCAAGGCTCCCCAGTACGGCCCGGACGCGTTGATCCTTGACCTGGAGGACTCCGTCCCGGAGTACGACAAGGACGCCGCGCGTCCGCTGGTCGCCAAGATGATCGACGAGCTGTCGGAACGCGGCCAGACCCTCTTTGTCAGGGTCAACCGGCTGGAAACCGGGCTTACCGGGTTCGACCTCGAAGCCGTTACCCGGCCCGGCCTCTATGGCATCCTGCTGCCCAAGGTCGAGACGCCGGCCGACGTGGTGGAAGCCGACGTGCTGCTGCGTTATTTCGAGCGTAAGGCCGGCATGGAACTCAACACCGTCTGCATTGACCCGGGGCTGGAGACTGCTTCGGGAATTCGCACGGCTTACGAAATCGCGATGGCGTCCGACCGGGTCGCGCACATGGGAGGGAGCGGCGGCAAGGGTGGCGACACCGCCCGCAGTGTGGGCTATCGCTGGACCCTGGAGGGCGCGGAAACCCTGTACCTCCGCAGCAAGGTCCTGATGGACAGCCGCGCCGCCGGCATCCAGTGGCCCATCAGCGGCGGCTGGTTCGACATCCGTGACCTCGAGGGCCTGCGCTATTGGGCCAACAACCTGAAAGCTCTGGGATACACCGGGATGAACCTGATCCATCCCTCCCACGTGCCCATCGTGAACGAAATCTTCACGCCGACCCCCGAAGAAATCGCTTTCTGGCAGGGGCTGCTGGACGCGATGGACGACAAGCCGGCGACGCGGCACCGCCGCCGTCACCTACGCCGGCGACATGGTCGACGTGGCCCACGAGGAAACCGCCAAGGCCATGCTGGAAATGTGCCGCAGCCTCGGGCTGGTCGATTAGGGCCTAGCCGCCCTCGCCGGCGCGCAGCACCCGCTGCACCTCCAGCCGGCTGGTCACGAGGGCCAGCCAGACCACCGTAACCGCGCTCACCGTGGCCAGCACCGCGTAGGCCAGCGCGAGCATCCGCCAGTCGGTCTCGAAAGTCAGCGGCGGCGTGGCGCGGACGCCGCCCTCGGCGACCTCCAGAACCGGCAGCAGCGCGGCGCCGATCTGCGCGCCGGCCCAGGTTCCCACCGCCACTCCCGCGATCACGACGATGGCGAGGTTGAACCAGACCACGCCGTTCAGCTGGCCACGGGTGCTACCCAGCGTCCGCAGCAGGGCGAACTCGGTCTGGCGCTCCCGGGTATCCAGCCAGCAGAACAGCGCGATCCCAGTTGCGCTGGCCAGGGCCAGGGCAAGGAACATGATCACCAGCAGCCCGCCCCAACCCGCGTTGGCCAGCGGCTTCTTGCCCCGTAGGGCCGCTTCCTCTTCCACAACATAGGACTGGCCCGCGGTCACTCCCAACTGTTTCATGGTGGATGCGGCGGTGTTGGCCTCGGCCAGGGCGTGTTCCAGGTCGCCCGGCGCAATATCGCGGTCCAGCCAGACCTCGCCGGAGCCCCCGAAAATCCGCCGGCTGTGCCGGTTGGCGTATTCAACGAACTCGCCCAGATCGGCGACCACGAAGGGCTGCGCACGCGGGTCCACCGTGGGGAAAAACTCGGCTACACCCTCAATCTTGATCGGCAGCGCGAAGGTGGACATCCCGAGACTGATCTGGTCGCCGACTTCGGCATCGGTCGCTTCCAGGATGCCCGGGCTGACCAGGGCCCGCACGGGTGGTGCGTCTTGACCGGGCCAAATCCCCGGAGCTCCGATTCCACCCGGAGACCAGCTGAACACGGCGGACCCGGTGGTGCCCGGCCTGGCCACGTTGCGGCTGGTTTCCACCGAGTAGAGCCCGGGCCGCACGTAGTCTTCGATCACGCTCCACCCGTCGGCGGTGTTCAGATCGGCTACAACCACCTCGCCCGCCTCGGTGTGCGCCGTCAATCCGTCGACAAAGAGCACGCCGGGGCGATCGCCGCTGGTCCGTCCGGCGATCTGCAGGTTGATCAGGGTGTGCGGCGGCACGTCGAGCCGAGGCACGTCCGGGTCATCGGTGGGTCTGCCTCCCCGGCCTATGCGCAACTCCGTACTGCCGTGGAGCGATTGCCACTGGCGGGTCTCCCTCACGTCGCCCAGTGGCACGTCGTAGTAGCGGCCATCCCCGTCTCTCAGGCGGGCGGTCACGCCCACTAGGGGCTCCCGGGCGAACGGGCCGGTTTGCGTCGTCATCGCCCACAGCGACAGGGCGGTGGTACCATCCGGCAGCGGCAACCCGGTGGGCGCATCCACATTCGGCGCGATCTTGACCATCAGATTCGACAACTCGTCTTCGTCCGCGAAATCGCCGCGCCACCAGGCAATGTCCGCCAGGCGGGGAGAGTCCACTGCCAGGACCGATACCCGTTGGGATCCGAACCCTTCGGTCAGCAGGCTGCCTTCATTCCGCATCGCTTCGGCGGAATTTGGCAGCACGTCCGACAGGCCGGCAAAGGCCCGGGGTATGCGTCCGTTGTCGTGCTGGATGCGGATATCCGCGCCCATGTCGTATCGAACGCGGTCCTCGAGGCTGCGGTTCAGGGTCGCGGAAAACGCGCTTCCAACGACGCCAAGCGCGGTGGCCAGCATCAGCAGGGCCACCAGGCTCCCCGGTGCGATGGGGTCGCGGGCGATGCGGCGCAAACCCTGCACCAGCCAACCCGGGCCCACCGGTCCCACGATCCGCGCGAATATTCCCATTGCCAACGGGAACAGCCGCATTACCAGCAGCCCCAACGCGATCAGGCCCAGCGCCGGCCCCAGTAGCAGCGCGAAATCGATTTCCAGCTCTCGCCCTCCCAGGCTCCGGGTCAGGACGGTCCCGCGATTGGAAATCTGCCACCACAGGAACGCGATGACCACCAGGGCCAGCAGGTCCAGGTAATAGCGGTGTACGAACGGGGTTCGCGCCGGCCGGGCTCCCGATTGGCGGAATTCCACGATCCCCTTGTTCGCGGCGGCAAGCGTGGCCAATGAGAGCACGATCACGGCCAACGCCGCGCCCGCCGCGCCCATGCCGAATGCCTGCCAGGACAGTGACACCGGCGCTCCGGCCGACTCGGCGTCGAACACCAGGCCGCCCAGCGCCTTCGCCAACAGCGGCGATAGCAGCGCACCGGCCACCAGCGCCGGGCCGGCCAGGAGGAGACCCTCCACCAGCGTCAGGACGCCGATCTGCACCGTGGTCGCGCCGCGGCTCTTGAGCATAGCGATCTCGCCGGCCCGGGCGCGAATCACCATGCCGGCCGTGATTGTCAGGTAATAAGCGAGGATGCCCGTAACCAGGAACACCATCAGGAACAGCGGGATCCGCGCCAGCAATAACTGCTCCTCATGGTTCTCCAGGATCCTTATCAATCCGGTGGACGTGCTGCCATTGGGCAGGTTGTTCGTTACGTTGCGGCGTACCTGTCGCAGCGCCAACTGCAGGTCGTCAACCCGCTTGGCCGGAATCCCTTCCCGGTCCACCTGCACAAACCACGCGGAACTGGTGTAGATGCCGGGGTAGCGACGCCCTATTTGCTGGCGCAATCCCTGTTCCGAAGTGAACAGCGGCACCAGCGTCCAATCATCGTCGTGATACGAGAGGAGCTTTTGCCTGCGGTACCAATACTCGTCCTCAAGGTCAGTTGGTTCGATGACGCCCACCACCACCACACGGGTCGCCTGTTGCCCGTCCCCGCCGGTTGCCGGCACTATTTCGAATCCCTCGCCCAGTTCCATGTCCAGGAATTCGAACCCCTGGGAATCCACCACGATTTCGACCACGATCCCGTCGGTTTCTCCGGTGTTGTCGTCGTAGCCTCTGTCGCCGGATAACTCGGGCCAGCGGCCTTGGACCAGTTCGGCCTTTCCGTCCTGCAACCCGGACAGGTATTGCAGACGCCCACGCGGACGAACGTCGTTGGGCAGGTCCAGGTTGGAGCGGCCGCTGAAATAGAAAGTCGCCGTCTCTACCTGGAAGGACACGGTCCCGACGGCATCGCCCAAAGGCGGCAGGACTCGCTGCGCAACGAATTGCCGGCTGGTGAGGTAGCGGTCACTGGCCGGCGTGGCGGTTCGAGGGTCGTCAAGGTCGTTGAACACCCGCACCCAGAAATTCACGTCGCTGGACTCGGCGTCCGCCAGCGCCCGGCGCAACGCCGTTTCAGCCAGCAGGTCGTTGAACACCACCGCGCTTGAGAGCAGCACGACCGCCAGTGTGACTCCCAACAGGACCGTCAATTCGATCCGGAATGACGACATCAGCCGCCGTCGCGCCAGCACGTAACCCAGGTTCAGGATCGCGGTCATCTGCGTCTACTCTGCCTCTCTCAGCACTTCCGGGGGCCGTAGCCGGTTGGCCACGGTTCCCGCCAGGGCGATGGCCGCCACCGCTGCCACCACGAGACAGACGAACGTCGCGACCAGCCACGGGCCTTCCGCCACAAAGATGATGGGTGGCGTGACCGCTCCCCCGGACGCGTTTCCGGCCAGCTCCCCCAGCGTCCACCGCGCCAGTCCCCATCCGGACAGCCCGCCAACCACGATGCCCAGCACCCCGATAATCACCCGTTCCAGCGCCAGACCGGCGATCCGTTGCCACGGGGGAATGCCCAACGCCGCTCCCACCGACATGTCGACCCGCTGCTCGTGTACCGCCACCGCCGCGTGGGCGCACAGCGCCAGGCCCACCGCCAGCGCCAGCGCCGCCAGCCCAATGCCGGTCAGGGCATCCCACGCGCCGCCGGCCAGAGGGTTGCGGGTCGCCAGGTCGACGGCCTCCGCGCGATCCCGGAGGAACGACAGGCGGTACCCGACGTCCAGTATCTCAGCGGCTACTCGTTCGCGGTCCGCCCCCTCCGCTATGTCGAACCACCATTCGTCGGGAGTGATTGGCTGGGCGCCCGGCGCCTGGTTCAGCCACGCCCGCAGTTCGTGCGCCGATACCACCACCAACGAGCGCCTGGCGTCCAGCGTCGGGAAGTGATTTACGGTGCTGGTGACCCGGGCCGGCACGACGTAACCGTCCACGGTGAACCGAACCGTCTGCCCCGACGTGAATCCCGGTCCCGTGATCGCCGGCAGCGGCAGCGGGGCCGGCGGGATGACGATGCCCCGGGGAGACCGTCCCAGAGGCTCCTCCCACTTGATGGACAGTCCGGTGTCGCCGGTGTGCGCCGCGTCCGGGCTCCGCTCGGTTCGATCTGGGACGTTTCCCGCCTGCGGCAATGGCACCCACGACCCGATGTCCTCAAAGCCTTCGATCACCTCGCCATTGGGCGGCAGTCCCGACCCGTAGGCGGTGACGCCGTCGAAAGAAAGTCCGCCGGGTGGCGTGCGCGCAAATGAGTCCCCGGAGATGTACAGCGCAACCACGCGCCATTGGTCGTCGGCGCTGGTGATTGCGCTCACCTCGGGCATCGCCGACGTCAGGTGGTGCCATCCCGTTTGGTGTTGGCTCAGCGTTCCCATCTCCAGGTTGCGGTATCGCCCGCGGTCGCTGCCGATGCGCAGCCACAGGCGGTAGCTGGGCAGCGGTACCGACGCGCCAACATTCGGCGTGTCGTCTCGCCGTATCCACACGCCGACTTCCTCGGCTCCCTGGGGTATTTCAACCCCGGCCGTTTCCGGCGAAAGCGTGCGTCTTAGCGGCGCGGCCAGGGTCTCCAGCGGCGTCGGCTCCCCGTCAACCAGGTCGTCCCGCCACCATGACACCTGCCCGATGGTCAGCGGATCAACTCCCAGCACGGTCCCCCGCTGGAACGGCCCGTCGACGAAACCCACCGGCTCCCGGATGATGGCGGACACGGCCTCAACCCCGTCGATTGACTTGAGCTGGTCGATCCTCTGCTGTTCGGTGCGCCCGATGAAGCTGGTCCCGCCCAGCGTGATGTCGCCGCCCACCCGGTGGTTCGCCTGGTCCGCCTCGCTGCGGGCCAACGTTGTTTGGAAAGTTCCCGCGAACACGCCCAGGGCCGCCGCCAGCGTTACCACCACGGTCAACGAAGCGTAGGGCAGCGGCTGCCGCGCCATTCTTCGCAACGAAAGGCTGATCCAGGCCGGCGCCAGTTGCCGGGATGCCCACGCGGTACCCGTCATCAACCAGGGCAGCGCCCGCAACAGCAGGAAGGCTAGCGTCAACAACGCGGCCGAGGGAGCCAACAGCAGCGACGGGTCGAGGGTGGGTCCCCGGCCGGTCAGCTCGGCCTCCACAAAGCCGCCCCGCTGCCGGATCTGCCAGACCAGCACGGCCAGCGCTACCACGGCTATCACGTCGATGTAGTAACGCTGGATCCACGGGGCGGATGGCGGGCGCGCCCGGGAGCGCAGGAAATCCAGGATGGCCAGCCGGGCCAGGCTCCCGCCGGCCACAGTCAGCACCGCCAGGCTCAGCACGCCCCCGATGGCGCCCATCGCGTACATCTGCCACGACAGGGACACTTCGAGCGGAGCCTCGCCCGCGCCGACCCGGGCCGCCGGGTTGAGGGTTTCCACCAACAGCAGGCTTCCGATGCCCCATGCCAGGAGCGGCCCTATCAGCGTGGCGGCAACCACGATGAGACCTTCGCCCAGCGCCAGCAGCCCTCCAACCTGCCCGATGCTCGCGCCCCGGCTGCGCAGCATGGAGGACTCCGCGGACCGCGCGCCCGCCAGCAGCCCCACGGCCAGCGCCAGGAAGTAAAGGATCACCACCACCACCAGCGAGATGAACAGGATCAACGGGGCCCGCGCCAGGGTCAGCTCCCGTTGGTACGTGGCCAACACCCCCGTGTTGCGGCTGTTCTCAAGTCCGGTCAGGATGTACGACCTGGGGAACCGGCTGTTGACGTCCGTTTCCAGCGCGGTCAGGTCATCCCGGGTTTGCTGCACGGTAGGTGCGGTGATGACGTCGGGGTTGATGTAGATGAACCAGCCGTAGTCGCCAACCAGGGTTGGGAACGGCTCGCCGATGCCGCCAAAAAACGCCTGCTCGTGGACGTAGATGGGCGCTACCGGGCGGCCTTCCCAGTCGCTGATGCGGAAGTAGTCCGCCGAACCCATCCAGTATTCTTCTCTCGGGTCGTTGGGTTCAACGATACCCACAATATCGACGCCGATGTATTCAGCCGGCTCGTCGTCCCGGCCGGGAAACACCACCAGCCAGGCCTCCTTGCCAACACCCCATCCCATGAGCCGAGAGGTGTCGACGCCCAGCACCCCCTCTATGCGAGGACACCCGTCGGAAATATTGACGCAGGCCGCGGTGTCCCGCCCGATCTCGGGCGACGGCCACGGACCCTCAACGAGACGCGAGTGCTCGGCGAACTCCGTGATGAAAAACGGCCGGCCCAGCGGAACATCGGAAATCCCGAACGGCGCGCCTACCTGCACAAACGGCAGTGTGGGCAGCATCTTGGCGTACCGGTTCTGGTCCCGCCGCAGGTAACCCACGTCGTCGTCGATGATCTGCTCGATGTTGGTGCGCAGCGACGTGTAGTCCTCGGGACCCAACGGTCGGTTCCGCACGACGATCTGCGTGTTGATGACGGTGGCCGACGTTACCGCCAGGGAGTGCCGCAGGCCGGCTTCGGCCAGACCCTGCGAGTACATCGCGCCCAGCGCCATGATCGTGACCGCCGCCAACACGCCAAAGGCGGTCACGGCCAGTAGCCCCCAGGCGGAGCGGAGCCGCCGGGGCAGCAGCCAGAGCAGGAGGGCGAAGTTACGTGTCAAGGCGTGATGTTGTGGCGCGAACGCCACCGCCGACCAGGGCCAGCTGTCACCGGATTTCCGCCGCCACCCGGTCTCGCACCAACGGCAACAGGTCCTCGGCCGCTCGTTGGCACTCCTCGACGTGCGGGAAGCCGCTGAGGATGAACTCGTCGATCCCCAGCCGCCAGTAACCCAGCAGCTCGTCGGCCACCTGTTCCGGCGTACCAACCAGCGCGCTGCCGCAGTTGACCCGGACCTCGGAAAGGCCGTTCCACAGGTGTCGCCCCAGCCGATGGTCCTCGGCTTCCCGGGCCTGCGCCTGCTGCCCCACCATGGGCGTGCCCACGATGGCGGCCTGCCGCTGCGCCTTCACTTCCGGTGCTGCGTCGGCGATGAGCCGACGCGCCGCCTGCCACGCCTCCTCCTCGTCGTCTCGTATTACCAGGTGAGTGCGCAAACCGAGGGTGAGCGGCCGGCCCGTGCCGGCAAATTGCTGCTTCAGATCGGCCACGCGCTGCGCGGTATCCTCCAGCGGCTCAATCCACCCCAGGTGCACGTCCGCCTGGCGCGCGGAAAGCCCCAGCGCGCGCGGCGACGCGCCGCCCAGGTAGAACTGGGGAGCGTCCCGACCCGGGGCCGGCGCGCAGTAGGCGTCGGCAAGCTGGTAGAAATCGCCGGAGTATGTCACCGGCTGCGGGTCTTGCCACAGGGCGCGGCAGGCCTGGATGAATTCTTCTGCCCGCTCGTAGCGCGTCGCGTGGTCGCTGACCTCGCCGACGCGTTCAAAGTCGTTCTGGATACCGCCGGGCACGATGTTGATGTCCAAACGCCCGCCCGAAATCTGGTGCAGCGCGGCGGCCATCTGCGCGAACAACCCCAGCGCGATGAACCCGGGCCTCACCGCCACCAGGAAGCGGATCCGCGAGGTCACCGCGGCCAGCGCGGTGGCCGTCGTCCACGTCTCAGCCAGCGGCGCGTCCTCCGAAAACAGCCCGTTGGCGAAGCGGGTGGGAATGAGCATCGAGTAAAAGCCGCATTCTTCCGCGGTTTCCGCCACTTGCTTGAGATATTCAAATGTCGGCGGGCGGTCTGCCCGGACCGTACCGGCGCGCTCACCGTCTCCATCAATTGGCACGAACCAGTCGAAACGCGGTTCTGGGCGTCGTCCGTTGCTAATGGCCATACTTCACCGATTAAATTCCAGGTTGGGTTCGACAGCGGCCCACATCCTACAAGTTCACTTCGGGGATGGTCAATTTGAACGGCGGACCCGTCGCACTACGGCCCGGTCTCGTCCAGCCCGGCCGCGTCTTCTCCGTCCTCGTGGGTTACCGGCACCGGCATGGGCGGATTCGGGTTTGCCTCCATCTCGCGCTGGTACCACACGAACATCACGATCCCGGCGGACAGGATGCTCATCATGTCGCCCGGAACCCACAGGATGAGGCCGCCAAGACGCTGGTCGGACAGGTGCGAAAAACCCTCCCACGGGCGGGGCAGTTCCTGGTAAGAGGAATAGATCAGGCCCTCCTGGAACGTGATGCCCGCCCCCAACAGCGTGTTTGGCAGCACTATCAGTCCCAGGTAAAGCACTCGCAACCCGTAGTGCAGCCGCGAGCGGTGCGGCTTGGGATCGATCACGATCCACCAGAACAGGAACCCGCTGGTCAGCATCGTCGCGTGCATCAGTTCGTGGATCCAGTCGTTGTGCACCGCCAGGTCGTGGGGACCGGGCGCCTGCCAGACAAAGAGGAGCGCCAGGAACGTGACCGTGGTGAACACCGGGTTTGTGGCTTTGCCGTAGATCGCACGGGCCAGGGGCGAACGGACCAACCGTCGCACGATGTTCTGGCGGGCCCAGGTCGGCATCCCCCGCAGCATGGGCGTCAGCGGCGCGCCGAGGAGGATCAGCAGCGGGCCCACCATGCGAACCATCACATGCTGCGCCTGGTGAACCGAGAAATAGTGCTCCGCCAGCGGTTCGATCGGTGACTGCAACGCCGCGAACAGCACCAATATGCCGGCAAAGAAGCACCCCTTCTGCCACACGTTCACGCGATGCGTCGGGTTCGGCCAGTTGTTGAGCCCGTTGACGTACAGGTAGACTGCGCCCAGCAGAAACAGGCTCGGCACCGGATTGGTGATGAAACCCCACGCCGTCGCGGGAGTCTGCCCGGGCGGGATGCCCTGGTGGGCCGACGCGATGTCGAGGTTCAGGGCCGCCGCGCCAGCGACCGCCGCCGCCGCGCCCAGGGTCCAGAAGCCCCACCGACGGCTCAAGTGCGCGGTCATTGCGACGCGTCCCCGCGCGCGCCGACTCGAGCCTTCTGGTTCTGCCGAATTCTCCAAGTCAGGTATCCGGCGCCGACGATCAGCACCACCGCCACCCCGATGAACACGAAACCCGCCGTCGAGTCGCTGGTCGGCTTCGGGACATCGAACACGAACGCGTCGGCTCCGTAAGAGCCTCCGGACGGCGGTTCTATGAGGATGGTGGTTTCCCACCTCCCGGGGTCAAACCGGAGCGTGGCGGTATACAGGCCCGGCACGTTCGGACTCAGCGCGATGTTCTCCCCGGTGTCGTCGCTTCCGCTCCATGTCGTCAGCACGCTGACCGTCAGATCCTCCGCCCGAGTCCCCGGCGCCGTTTCGGTAATTGTGATGAAGAACTGCACCGACTGCAGCGAGGGCAACGACTGCGCGTCGACCACCACGGTGTACGGGCCCGTAACCGATTCGTTGCGCCGGGAGTCCTGGCCCAAAATGTCCTGTCCCCAGGCGGCGCCAGCTAATCCCGACCACAGACCGAGAACGGCGCATAGGGTCAGGGCGCAAAGGATCAGGTTCGGTGAAAGCCGGCGGCCCGTGATCAGTGTCATAAATCACCAAGAAATGGAGGAGCGAACCATCGTCCGCTCCTCCATTTTACGCTACCGGTTGCACCTGATCCTCTACAACTGGACGGTCTTACGCCAAATCCCGGGGGAACCCGCCGCGTGGGTCATCACGTCCCGCATCCGGACGTTGTCCGGGTGGGCTTCCCGTTGCTCCAGCCAAGGGGCAGTGGAAGACACCTCCGGGTTCTCAAACTCGTAGACCGTGGCATACGACGGCTCACCGCGTACCGACTTCCACCGGCGACCGCGGATGCAGCCGGGAACCTTCTCGTAGTTCGGCACGTAGACGGTCGAGTACCAGTTGTTCCACTCGGCGTCGCTCTCCGCGGGTACGTCCATCCTCCCGATCTGCAGCGCGGGAGACATGTCGGCGTTGGCCAGCGCGTCGCTCAGGTCGGTGGGGTGGATCATCTGATACACGTTGTTGATGACCGTCGTCGCCACCGCGCGCGGGCCGACCTTCTGGCCCCACGGCGTCGGCGGCCGGTTCTTGAACGCGTCGGTGTTGACCACGTCCGCCGATTCCAGTTCGTACATCGCCAGATGCTTGGGGCCGCTGCTGGTGGCCTCATACCTGGCGGCGTTCAGCACGCCCGGCACGGACAGGAGCTCCTGCAGGTGCTCCGTGTTGTACCACTGGTTGAACTCTTCCTCGACATCGGCGGGAACTTCGCACCAGACCATCATCAGGCCGGTGCCGCGCTTATTGGGCATAATGGGTCTCCTTCAATTCGGATTCATGGGTTTCATTGGCGGCCGTTAGTCTAACATAACGTCAATCAGCACACGTACGCGCGAAGGTCCCTATGATGCCCATATAACCCGCGACGGTGACCAAATCCTAGCGCCCCGCCCGCCCTATCAGCGACTCTTCAAAATCATTGCAAGCGACCAAACTGTCATTGCGAGCGCCGTGCGGGAATCTTGCTGCCACCCACCTCCGTCATCTCGAGCGCAGAGCGGCAATCTCGTCGGTTCGGAAAGCACGTTTGATCATGGCCGCTCAGACTTTCAACTGACGGCCAGTCGATATGTTTCCCGCAACGAAGTACAACTTCGGCAAGGCCCGGCGCGCCTTGTGATAACATTGCCCAACTCCGCTCGGGTCCTCTCTGAAACCATGACGTATTCCCTGCTGTCCGGCCTTCGCGTCCTCGAAATCGGTTCCATGATCTCCGCGCCCTATTGCGGCAAACTGCTGGCCGACGCCGGCGCCAACGTGGTCAAAATCGAACCCCCCGGTATCGGCGAAGACGCCCGACGCTACGGGCCATGGCCCGACGACGTGCCGCACCCTGAGCGCAGCGGTCTCTACCTGTACCTCAACTCCAACAAGGACGGGATCACCGCCAATCTTGAGACACCGACCGGGCGCGGCATCCTGCAACGGTTGGCGGCCAAATCCGACGTGGTGGTGCACAACGTCCCGCCGGCCGACATGGAACGGCTGGGCTTGGACTATGACCTACTCGCCGCCGAACATCCTGCCCTGGTCATGGCCAGCATCAGCCCCTGGGGCCTGTCCGGCCCGTGGCGCGATTACAAGGCTTATGACATCAACCTGGCGGCCGCCGGCGGGATTTGCGAGGGTCTCGGAGACGAGGATCGTGAGCCGCTGACCTTCGGCACCCCTGAAGTCGGTTATTTCGCCGGCATGGCTGCCGCGTCGTCCATCGTGATGGCGCTGTTGGGCCGCGATACTCACGGTGGCCAGCACATCGATATCGCCGAATCGGAAACGATGGCCGGCCTTTACAACGGCCCCGAAGCGCTCATGGCCGTTTACGAGTGGCGCGTCACCCGCCGCACCGGTCACCACGCCCTCGATTTCCCGTATCCCAACTGTATCCTGCGCTGCAAGGACGGCCACATCTTCGTTGGCTCGCCGGAGGGACGGCAGTGGCGGCGGTTGCTCGAGATCATGGGCAACCCGGACTGGTCCCAGGAACCGCGGTTCCGCAACCGCACCGCCATGAATAACCTCTACGCCGACGAAGTGGACGGGTACGTAGAAGCCTGGCTGGCCGATTACACCAAGTCCGAACTGCTGGAAATCGCCCTGGAAAACCGCATACCTCTCGCCCCGGTGCGCACCTACGAGGAAGTTCGATCCGACCCGTCCCTGGACGACCTGTTCGTGGTCATAGAACGCGAAGACACCGGCCCCGTGGCCTACCCCGGCACGCCGTACCGTCTGCCCGGATCCGAGGTTGTGGCCCCCACGCCGGCGCCCACCTTGGGCCAGCACAATCGGACCATCCTGTGCGATGAACTCGGTTACTCCGCATCCGATCTGGTGAAACTGTACCAGACCGGAATTATCTGATGGCGCTCGCCCCAACGGTCGTCCTCGAGACCGGCAATCGTCGAGCCTTTCCGGTGCGTTGTCCATGCTGATCCGCATCGCCGTTGCGTGCGTGGTCGTGTTCCTGGGCAGTTGCGTCATCGCCCGGCAGATGGCGATCCGGAAGAACCATCGCCCCGAAGTCATAATCATCGCCGGCATCATCGTGGGCGCCATGTGCTTTGGGCTGCTCTGGACGCTGAGCCTGGTCTACGGCGGCGGATACACCAAGGTCGCCGCCGCGGCGCTGCTGTCCGTTATGCCGGCTGTGGCCGCGTGGATCGTCCCGCCCCGTGAACCAAAGTGATCGTGCAATATGGTTGAACCAACGAATTCCAGTGACAGTGATGCGCCATCCCAACCGGGTGTCCTGAGCGGCTACCGGGTCCTCGACTTCGGCTGGGTGCTGGCCGGCGCCTTGCCGGGCATGGTCCTGGCGGACATGGGCGCCGAGGTCATCAAGGTCGAGACCCGCCAGCGCCTGGACTACATGCGCCTGGGCCGTCCCATCGTCGGCGACCAGCCCGATCCCGAGCAGAACCCGATGTTCCACAACGTGAATCGCGGCAAGCTCAGCGTCACCCTGAACGTGGCTGAGCCGGACGCCGTGGAGTTAGTGCAGCGCCTGGTCGCTCGCTGCGACGTGGTAATCGAAAACTTCTCCCCCGGCGTAATGGACCGATTGGGCCTGGGGTACGAGGTTCTCCGCGCCATCAAGCCGGACATCATCATGGCCTCCATATCTTCCACCGGGCAGGAGGGCCCGCTGCGCGACCTCCGCGCCTATGCTCCGTCCATCGGTTCGCTGTCCGGCCTTGACAGCACCATGGGATACGAAGGCGGCGGCCCCCTGGGCCTGAAACACGCTTTCGGCGACATCTGTGGCGCGCTCCATGCCGTCTTCGCCATCGCGTCCGCGCTGTTCCACCGCTCCCGCACCGGACAGGGCCAGTACATCGACGTATCGATGCTGCGCGCCACGGTGGTAACCCAGGGAGTGGGCCTCATGGAGCGGGCTTTGACCGGGCGTTCGCTACAGCCCCGGGGCAACTATGATCCCACGATGGCGCCCTACGGCAACTACCCGTGCGCCGGAGAGGACAGATGGGTGTCTATCGCCGTCAGGTCCGAGACGGAGTGGCAGTCCCTGGTGCAGGCCATGGGCTCGCCGTCGTGGGCCGGCGATGACCGGTTCGGTCAGCCAGTACCGCCGTCAGCGCCACCGTCGTGAACTCGACGCGCTCGTTTCCCAATGGACCATCCAACACGAGCCCGACGCCGCTACCGAACTCCTGCAGTCCCACGGGGTGGCGGCCGCTCCCGTGCTCGGGGCGGAGGAACGGCTTTTCCATCCGCACTTCATGGAGCGGGGCCTGTACAGCGACACGGAGCACCCGGCGCTGGGGGCCGAACCCGTGTTCAACCTCATGTGGAACCTCAGCAAGTCGCCGTCGCGCCTCCGGCGCCACGCCCCGTTGCTGGGCGAACACAACCGCGAGGTGCTATGCGGCTACCTGGGGTTGGGCGAGGCGGAGCTGACCGAGCTGGAAGAGCGGCGGGTGGTATATTAGCCTGAGCGCACGGTTTGGAAACGGTTTGATGCGCCGGAGATGACAAGATGATTGGTTCCCGGGACCATAGCAATCTGAAGTTTTACGGACGTATCGGGATTGCTCCATTGTTGATAGGGTTTTGGATTTTGATCCTGTCTGTGCTCGCTTTACGCACGTTGCCAGAGGGTGCCAATGCTTGGCTTGTGTTTACTCTTAGCTTGACCATGGCTCTCTGTGGATTGGGTGCTGTCGTGTACGGATTCTGGCTCGATTGGCGGTCGCAGCGGCGAGACGGCGGAGAGGGAGGTAGATGACCGGGAAACCTCCAGACCGCCATCAACTGGCGGTTGCGATTCTCGCAATTGCTACGGCTGCCATCGGCTTTGGGCTTTTCGCACAGTTCGATGGACCATCAGCACCGAAACCAGAACTACAAATGGTTGGATTGGTCGCAGATCTGATTTCAGTGTCGAGATTTGTTCTCATATCACTGACGGTTGTTTCATATTTCCTCTTGCTCGAGAAAGTGAGCCGGCTGCTCTCAAGGGATAATCTTTCCGGTAGTGAGCTCGTGAACGGCCCTATGACGTGGCTGTTCGTCGAGATGGCCTGCTTGACCGGGTTGCATTTGTCGAGTTTGTTGATAGGGTTGTAGGCAATCAGACCAAAAGGTGGAATTATAGTGACCCAACAGCAATCCCAGCAGCAGGTTGTCGAAACTCTCCCCGAGGTGGAGGGGGGCATTTCCGACGAGGCCCTGGCCTCCGCCCGCGCCATGATCGGCGTGCGGATGCGCACCGAGCAGTACGTGCGCCAGGCCTCGGTGGACACCATGCTGAACTTCGCCAACGGGATCGGCGACGCCAACCCGCTGTTTCGTGACCAAGAATACGCCGCCTATTCCAAGTACGGCAGCATCGTGGGCCATCCCTGCGCCCGTACATGCGCCACTGGTCCGGTCGCACCCGGTGGGGTCTGCCGGGCGTCCACGGGTTCTTCGCCGGCAACGACTGGGAGTTTTTCCGCGTGCTTCGCCCCGGCGACGCCGTGAACTGCGTGGAGCGCGTGCTCGACGTGCAGGAAAAGCAGAGCGCCTACTCCGGTCGTCTGGTCATCCAATACGTGGAAACCACCTATTCCAACCAGCGGGACGAGGTCGTAGCCCGCGTCGTCGGCTGGTGCACCCGCCACCAGCGTCGCGCCTCCCGCGAGCGGGGCAAGTACGCCGACGTGCCCAAGCGCCACGAGTACACCGAAGACGAACTTGCGAGCATCGACGAACGGGTTCTTAACGAAACGGCGCGAGGGGGGCAACCTCGCTACTGGGAAGATACCGAGATTGGCGAGGAGTTGCCCACCGTAGTGCGCGGCCCGCTGTCACTCCAGGACGTGAGCGCGTTCCTCGTCGGCACTGGGCGTTCCAGCGCGCACGGCGTGCTTTTGCGCGAAGCCCTGCGCCATCCCGATCACTTCTTCCGCAACCCGGAGTCCGGCGGTGGCCTGGAGTACACCGGCATTGGCCACCTGCGCGACTCCGTTGCTGAGGCGGTGGGCGTCCCCGGCGCCTACGATTACGGCCCGCAACGGGTGTCCTGGCTCGGAACCCTGATGACCAACTGGATGGGCGACGACGCTTTCCTCAAGCGTCTCCGGGTCGAGACGCGGCGTTTCAACGTCTACGGCGACACCCAGTTCTGTCGTGGCCGCGTCGCCCGCAAGTACATAAACAACGGCAACGCGCTGGTGGACGTGGACATCTGGGCCGAGAACCAACGCGGCGAAATCACCGCCCCCGGCATGGCCACCGTGCTTCTGCCCTCCCGTGACCCCCGAAACCCGTGGTTCACCGATGGCAGCCAACTGTCGCTCCGAGACGTTACCCTGCCCGAAGAAACGCCGCCGATCCTGCCGGTGTGAGAGCGAGGAACCGCGCACTGATCGTCAGGTGGACGCACCCCACCGGCTCAGATTCAACTCGAGCAGCCTTTCTAGAACCTCACCGTCCGACAAGTCAGCTGGCCAGCCGTACGCATCAGCTACCGCCGCGTCCATCTTGGCGTGGGCATCGCACAACCAGGTGGGATAGTCGTTGTACAGATTGGTCAGCGTGCGGCGGCGCAGTTGGTCGGCGTTCAGCGCCGGGTTGCCGAACATATCAGTTGGGTTCAGCCAGTTCTCGCGCAGTTGGTTCAGCTCGTAAGCCGCGTTGGCGATGGCCTCTCGTTGCTCCCCAGTAGGCTCCGGGAAGGGAAACGTCTCAAAGCAGGTGGTGGGCGTGTAGCGCAACCCGCTTTGCGCCTCGCGCAACTGAGTGCCCGCCGCCGCTGCCCAAAGCGTGTGTATCCTGCTGTGCAACACACCAAAGAAATAATCATCGTCGCGCGGGAAAACTATTACAGTATTTTCCGATAGCACATCCCCGTCAATCCAGGAAAACACCCGGTGGCGAGATACCATGCTGGTTCCAATATAACGGCTCAATCCTGTCAACGCTTGACGCATGGCGCGACGGGGAACGCCGAGTCGCCACCAGTTACTCCTTACCCGCGCATCCCCGTGTTTGTCTCGTACCGGCTTGGCGTTGGAACGCAAGTATTCAAAGGGCGCTTGGTATAAAGCAGCGTCGGCCTCAGCCGTATCAACGCCAAAGTCGATTATCCACATTTTGCGGGATACTTGATTAATGTCCCGGCCAATAAGCCAGCGCTTGATGACATCGCTGTTGGGCTTGCCGTGAGGATTGGGTTGACTCAGCATGCCTCGGGCAATCTCCTCTTCTATATCGAAGGGGCCGATTTGAGTGATGCCCATAAAACTGAGATTGGCGTTCTCCGCCAGTCGTTTCGCCTGCGTCAAGTCAGCGCCGCCGGTGAGATCGGCGTTGATGTTGTTGACCCGCTCGCCGTCCAGGATACGGGTGGTCTGGCTGCCGTCGTCGAAGCAGATTATGGAAATATGCACGCTGGCCGGATGTTCAATTATTTCTCCGTTCACCTTGGGTTCATTCGGCCTCCACTCTTTATCCGACTCCACGGCAAAGATGTCGCCGGTTTCCTTGATCCGAGCCAGCACCGGGCGGTTGGACTGGAACCGTATCGCCTGTGTCGCCAGCAGGCCGGCCCGCTGCGTATTGCCGGCTTCAATCTGGGCGCGGGCTTTCTCAAACCAGTAGCAACACAGATCGCTGGAGTTGGGGATGCGGTCGCCATAGAGCGCATACACGGCCTCCACGTACTCATCGCCCAACTGCTCCCGGAATGGGAAATGCCCCAAAAATGGCGGGTTCCCCACGATGTAATCCGCCGCCGGCCACTCCGGTTCCGTCGGCTGCTCCGGGTTGGCCCGGTCGATGATGGCGTCACGACATTCAATCGTATTCAGCGAACCCAACACCGGCTCCCGGTTGTACTGGTGCCCGTTTTCAATCAGCCATTGCAGATGACCGATCCAGAGAGCGGTGCGGGCCAAATCGCTGGCGTAGGAGTCAATTTCAATGCCCAGGCACTGCTCCGGCGACACTCCGGGCAGGAACTCCCGCAGCTCCAGATCGGCGGCCAGCGTCAGCAGCGATTTCTCCAAATCGTGCAGCTGCTGCAGGGCAACGTACAGGAAGTTTCCGCTGCCGCAAGCCGGATCCAGCACCTTCAGGGAGGACAGGCGGGACTGAAACTCGGTGAGCAGGCGACGGGCTTCGCGCTCGTCCTGCTGGTTTGGCATCAGCATCAGCCCGACAACCTTGCGCTCCACTTCATCCCATTCGTCGCGCAGGGGGCCAACGATAACCGGCTGGACCACGGCCAGGATGTCGGCCTCGGTGGTGTATTCGGCGCCGACGAGAACTTCTTTGCCGGGGTCAACCACCCGCTCAAAAAGGGTGCCGAAAATGGACGGTTCGATATGGGCCCAATTTCGCTCCGTGGCCTCCACCAGCTTTTCCAGTTCCGCGGTCGTCATTAACACGGTATCCGGTTCTCTAAACAGGTCACCGTTGAATTGACGAATCCGATCAATGCCGAATCGACCACCCTCATTCATTTGACCGAATAGATCCCTTAATCCTCCATCGAATTCAGCCGGGTCGCCGTAATAGTTTTCACAAAACTGTGAAAGCAATTTGTTCGGCAACAACCCCACGTCCTGGGCAAAAAAGCAGAACACCAGCCGGTTGAGGAACCGGGCAACTTCAAGGGAATCAACGCCCCGCTCTCGCATTGACTGGGCGATGGCGGAGAAGATGTCGGCGGTGGCTTTGGTGATGTCGTCCGGGGTGATGGCCGGTTCCAGCGCGTCCGGGTCGTTGAACACGCTGCGGAGTATGCCCAACTGCTCCGGCTCGCCCAAATCGTCCAGCAGGATGGTATGGACTATGGACACTTTGTTGGTGAAGTTGGTGTGAACAACGATCGTGCGGAAGTCGGACACCACCAGTATGGGCGGGTTGTTTAACGCCTCTCGGTAGCGTTGCAACTGGCGATACGCCTCATCCAAATCGCGGTGCAGCCCTTTGAACTCCCACGCAAAATAACCGCGCTTGTAAACGTCGGCGCGTCCGTTGCGACCGGAAGACTCCCGGAGTGCACGCTCAAACGTGAACCACTCCTGTCGGGGGTCCATTTCGTTGGGCGTGCCGTGCTCCACCATTCGGCACAAATCGAGAAACCACTCTTGCGCGCCCGCCGATTCCTGGCCACGGCTCCGACGCCATTTGGCAATAAACTCCTGAGGGCTCATTGGTGGCTGCTCCTTACTCCACGACCCGCACGAACCGCCGCCGTCCCGCGCGCACCACATCGCCCGGGTTCAGGCTGGGCTCGTCGCCCATGGACGCGCTCGTCCGCTGCCCGTCCGTGCGGATCAGCTCCACCGCGCCCTGGGTCAGCAGACGCCGCGCTTCGCCGTTGCTGCTCGCCAGCCCGGTCTGCACCAGCAGGCGGTGGATCGGCAAACCGTATACTTCTGCCAGCGCAACCTCCGGCATCTCGTCCGGCATGTCCCGCCGCTGCACAACCTGCTCGAAATTCGACTGGGCGCCGTCAGCCGCTTCATTGTCGTGGAAGGTGGTCGTTATCCGATGCGCCAGCCCCTTCTTGAAATCCATCGGGTTGGCCGTTTCCGACTTCATCGCTTGCGTCATCTCGTCGATGTCCGCGTCCGGCACGTCGGTCAGGTACTCGTAGTATGACGTGATCAACTCGTCGGGCAGGGACATCAGCTTGCCGTACATCTCTTCCGGCGGTTCTTCCAACGCCACGTAGTTGCCGAGGCTCTTGCTCATCTTCTGCACGCCGTCGGTCCCCACCAGGATGGGCATCATGAAACACTGCTGGGGCGTTTGCCCCATCATCCCCTGCAGCTCGCGCCCCACCAGCAGGTTGAACATCTGGTCCGTCCCGCCGAATTCCACGTCCGACTCGATGACCACCGAGTCGTAGGCCTGCATCAGCGGGTACAGCATCTCGGTAATCGCGATGGGCTGGTTCTGCGAGTATCGGTTGGCGAAATCCTCGCGGTGCAGGAACTGGTTGATCGTGAACCGGCTGGTGAGCTCGATCACGTTGGCCAGCGTGAACTCTCCGAACCACTGGCTTTGCCATTCGACCTGGGTCCGGTCGCGGTCCACCACCTTGAAGAACTGCCGCATGTACGACTCGGCGTTTTCGAGGACTTCGGCGTGCGTCAGCATGGTGCGCGTCGCCGAGCGGCCCGAAGGATCCCCGATCTGCGCCGTCCAGTCGCCCACGATGAGGATCACCTGGTGGCCCAGATCCTGTAGTTGCCGCAGTTTACGGAGCCCCACCACGTGGCCCAGGTGGATGTCCGGCCGGCTGGGATCGAAACCCATTTTCAGCCGTAGCGGCCGACCCTGCCGCAGCATGGCGGTGAAGTCTTCCTCGGAGATGATCCGGCTCACGCCCCGGCGGGTGATGGTGGAAAGGTTTTCGGGGATCTGAACTTGGCTGGTCAACGCTCACCTCGCCGTTGTTGGTCGATATGGACCGGCGGATCAGGCGTTTCCCTGCCGGTCATGCTGTGTGAGTACCAGGCGCGCGTTTGCGACGTCCCGGTTCATCTGGACAATGAGCGCGTCAATGCCGTCGAATGTCTCCTGACCCCGCAGCCGTGAAACGAACTCGAGCTTCAGGCTTTCGTCGTAGATGTCGTCGGAGAAATCGAGCAGGTGCGCTTCGATCAGACGCTGGCTCAGGCCGAAGGTTGGCCTCACGCCGATGCTGGTGGCCGCCATGTGGCGCACGCCGTTCACCGTGGCGTAGGTGGCGTACACGCCGTCCGCCGGGATCACGAAGTTCGCGATCGGAATGATGTTGGCCGTCGGGAAACCCAGTTGGCGGCCCATCTTCGCGCCGTGCACCACTATGCCGTCGGTGGCGTAGGGCCGCCCCAGCAGGTACTCGGCGCCGTCCACGTTGCCGTCAGCCAGGGAATTGCGTACCCTTCGGCTGCGCACCGTACTGCCTTCCAGTTCCAGCGGCGGCACGGTTTCCACCCAAAAACCGAGAGAGGACCCCCGGCGTCGCAGGTATTCCAGGGTGCCGCTGCGGTTCCGGCCCAACGCGAAATCCGGGCCGGTAACCATCCCCCGCATGTGCAGGCAGTCAACCAGCATTTGCGTGAATTCGTTGGCATCCAGGTTGGCGATGTCGTTGGTGAACTCGACGCAGATCACATTCTCCACGCCAACGTCGTACAACAGCCGGATCTTTTCTTCGGGCGTGATTATCTTGGTGACGGTGCGTTCCGGGTTCACCACTTCCGCGGGGTGGTTGCTGAAAGTGATGACCGTCGAGATCAACGGCGGTTCCGCCAGTTCCAGCATTCGGTGCAGCAGGTGGCGGTGTCCCCGGTGCACTCCGTCGAACACGCCTATGGTGACGACCGTGCCCCGGCCGGCCTGGGGAGTCGCATCGGCCAATGCTTGGCGGAAGGCCCCTCGGCCCGGAGTTCCGGAGGTTGGATTGTCCGAGGAGAGCATGGCGTCTGGGCGGCCGTTCGAGTCAGAAAGTTCGCGAGTTGGCCGCACCTGTCCGAGTGCCCCATTTGGGGGCTGCCTCGCACTCATCGCGGCGCAAAATGGCGCAGTTGATGGTAGCACAGGCCCCCCGGCCGGGCAAGCAGAATCGCGGCCTCGCATCCCCATTTTGTCATCGCCGGGAGCGTAACGACGTGGCAATCCCTTTGCGGCAGGGACCGGCCTCGCTCAATTGCCCTTGCTATGCCGGCGAGATTCCCACGCCGCGCTCGCCAGCACCGCGGGCTGGACTGCCCGGCTTGTAACCGGGCCGCCCGGCCGGCAACCGGATTGCCTGTCCTGCCAAGTGAACACGTTTGAGGTCACGTCGCCGCCAACCGGCGATATACTGGTCGCCGCCGGCGGGCGCGAAAAAGGCCCGAAATTTGTCGCCGCTGCATTCGTCGACCACGGCGCGACCGGTTTTACAATGCCCCCACGAAGATCACACTCCATGAGAATATCCGGCGGCGTGTCCCGGGGTCTGCCCTTGAAAGGGGCTGTGGCTGCCGGGGTACGTCCAAGCACCGAGAGGGTTAGATCCGCGATTTTCAACATTCTGCAACCCGAGCAGGTCGCCGGCAGCCGTGTTCTCGACCTCTACGCGGGCACCGGCAGTTTGGGTATCGAGGCGCTTAGCCGCGCCGCGGCGCGGGCTGACTTTGTGGAACTCAATCGACGTCAATGCCGGGTGATCCAGGAGAACTTGCACTCTACGGGTTATGGCGATGTGGGCCGTGTCTGTTGTGACGACGTATTGGACTGGTTGAAACGATCCGCGCCTGAAACCGGCGACGCGGGATCTTACGATCTCGTCGTTTTGGATCCGCCCTACGTCATGGGAGAACCTACGCCCACCCTGCAATTGTTGGCTCAGTCCGGTCTGCTACACCCGGATGCTACCGTAGTTGTCGGTTACAGTAATCGCGTCACTTTACCCGTCAATGTTGCTTGTCTGTACGAAATTGATCGACGCAGCTACGGAGACAATGCGGTAGGATTCTACGCTGTTGACCCCCCGACTAACTGATTGACCCTGCGAACGAATTGGAGTTTCCCCAAATGGTAACCGCTCTCTATCCAGGCACCTTCGACCCCGTGACCATGGGACACCTGAACGTGGCACAGCGGGCGGCCCATCTCTTCGGCCACTTGATCGTCGCCGTCTACGACACCCCGTCGAAGAGCCTTCTGTTCAATACGGAAGAGCGTGTTGGGATGATGCGGGAGGCGGTGGCCGACTTGCCCAACGTATCCGTTCGCCCGTTCCATGGTCTCGTGGTGAACACCGCGCGGGACGCCGGCGCCGCCGCCATTGTTCGCGGTTTGCGCAGCGGTCCCGACTTCGAGTACGAATCGCAGATGTTCTTCATGAACCGGCGCCTCGAGCCCGATGTGGACATGGTGTCGTTGATGAGCGATCAGGAGCACATGTTCATCAGTTCCAGCCTGCTCAAAGAGGTCGCCCAATTGGGCGGCGAAATCTCCGGTATGGTCCCCGAGCACGTGGCTCGGGCCCTGGCGGAAAAATACCAGTTGCCGCAGCGGTAGCCCTTCACGCGCAATCTGAACCGCCGGCCAAGGGGGTCATCATAGATATTAGCAGTATCATCGACCGCATCGAATTGTTGGTGGACTCAAGCAAGTCTGTTCCGCTCAGCGGAAACGTCATGGTCGACAAGAATAAGGTCAACGAGCTTGTCTCGCAGCTTCGCATGGCCGTTCCACAGGAAGTCAGGCGGGCCGAGGAAATGTTGTCCCGCAAAGACGACATAATGTCCTCTGCGGTCTCTGAAGCCCACCAGGCCCGCCAGCAATTGGAGCAGGATTTCCGGACCCGCCTCAGCGAGCACGAGCTGGGGCGCAAAGCCGAGGAAATGCTCCGCGAAGCGGAAATGACCGCTCGCCGCATGGTCGACCAGGCGGAGCGCGAGGCCGAAAGCCGGCGCAATCAGGCCGATGCCTACGCTCTGCGTACTCTGCGTGACCTGGAACGCGAACTCGCCTCCGCCACCGGGTCCGTGCGCAAGGGCATCGACGCGCTCGCTGGGTCCACGTTGGCCGCCAGCGCGGGTTCCAACATCCCCTCACCCAACGATTTCGCTCCTAACCCCGAAGACGAGCGGGCAACAGCCGACTACGGCAGGTTTCGCTAGGCCGTTCGCCCGAACACGTTAGCGACCGGGGCGGGGAAATTCCCGCCCCTTCTTCGTTCGCCCGTGGTGTGCGATCGCCCGTGGCGCGCGACGCGATGCCGGCGCCCGTCGCAAGCACGTCTGACGCTTGACATTGGCGACTCGCGCGGGTGTACAATCCGCGTTGCGTGCTGGTCGGAACCGCGCCTCGGCGCAACGACCAGACCATACCGGAAGCGTTGATTGGAGTGACGGAGCAAGATGCGTGAACTGGTAATCGACAGCATTCGGATCAGCCAGATGAACTACCAACGGGTGGTGGTCCTCAAAGAGTTGGCCACCGACTTGTTCCTGTTGATTTGGATCGGCCCCACTGAAGCCGAAGCCATTGCCGTGAAAATGCAGGGCATGTCGGTTCCCCGCCCGCTCACTCACGACCTGTTTGTCGACCTCGTCAAGTCCGTGGGTGGCACCTTTGAGCATATCCTGGTCAACGACCTTCAGAACGAGACTTTCTATGCGAAGATCGTCATCACGGTCGCTGATCGTACTCACGAGATAGACTCCCGGCCCAGCGACGCCATGGCGGTAGCCGTGCGCGCCCAGGTCCCGATTTACGTCGCTGACCAGGTCATGGAAAAGGCCGCCATCTCGATGGACCAGGAAACCGGTCAGCCCGCCGTCGCTCCGGAAACGGTCGGCGAGTCCGCGCCCGCCGAGGTTACCGAAGAGGAACTCCAGGGGTTGTCAGCCTTCACGGACTTGATCAACGAATTGGACATGGAAGACTTCGAACGCAAGTAGGCTCGGAATGCGAAACCCTGGCGCGACGACCAATGCTGCCCCGCCGCTTATGGTGGGGCATTCTCGTAAGGTCGGTTACGATTTCTGCAAAAACTGCCGATTGACAGGTCGGAGTGCGGATGCTACGATGCCCGCCGTTTGGAAACGGAAATGCCGCAGTGGGTAGTTACTGCACTGCGGCTGACCGGCTTGGGTTGGTTCGTTGCTATATGTATCGTCCTGGGCATTCTCGGAGGGCTTTGGCTGGGCAATCTGACCGGCCAGGTGGCGCTCTTGGTATTGGTAGGTACGATCGTCGGCAGCGTGGTGGCCTTCTATGGGGTCTATCGTATGATTATTCCCGCCGTCTACGGAAGCAACAATCCCAACCGCCCGTCTGCCCGTTCCCAAAAACCGTGTACTGATTGCGGAGGCAACGAACCGTCGTGACCACCAAACGAGTACTTCTGCTGATCGGCATCGTGTCGGTAGTCCTGCTCATCGTAGGTTTCGTCGTCGGCGCGGTTGGCTCCCGGATATTCGGGCTGGAACGGCCGTTCGTGTCTCAGCCGGGGATCCACCTTCCCCCGGATCCGGTGTTCCCCGCGACCGTTCGCAATAGCGTCGTCGGCTACCGCGTGGCCGACAAAGCTGCCGCGGACCACGGCGAACCCAAGGCCGATCACGGCGCAACCGAGGCCAAGGACGACGCCCAGACGACCATGCCGAGGAAGAGCATCACGGCCTGGGCCTGATGCAGTTCGCCGTCACCAACACCATGCTTTCGGCCTGGGTGACCAGCCTCGTCATGCTGGTGTTCTTCATCGGCGGCGCCCGCAATCCCAAGGTGATCCCCAGCCGGATGCAGGCGCTGATCGAAATGCTGTTTGAGCTTGTCCTCAACTTTGCCTCCAGCATTCTCGGACCCGAAATGGGGCGTCGCGCTTTCCCCGTGATCGCCACCATTTTCTTCTTCGTCCTGTTCAACGCCTGGATCGCCATCTTCCTGATCCCGATTTACCAGGCTGTCGGCTACGGAGCCAACGTCGGCGGCGAATTCAAGCTCGCGACACACCTGGTGCGCCCCGCCGGCACCGACCTGAACTTCCCGCTGGCTCTCGCCCTGGTGTCATTCGTCTTCGTCGAGTATTGGGGTTTCCGCGCTCACGGTTTCGGTTACCTCAAAAAGTTCTTCGCCTTCGGCGACCTGCTGCGCGGCCGGCCTTCTGGCCTCATCAACGTGTTCGTAGGCATCCTCGAGCTGGTGTCCGAGATGGTCCGTATTGTCTCGTTCACCTTCCGTCTGTTCGGCAACATGACCGCCGGCGAAATCCTGGTGGTTATGATCACCTTCCTGGTTCCCTTCATCGCCACCCAGTTCGTCTTTGGCCTGGAACTGCTGGTGGGTCTGATACAGTCGGTCATATTCGCGGGCCTCACCCTGGTGTTCCTGTCCGTGGCCGTCAGCCACGAGGAGCACTGATCGCCCGATTGGCCTAATCATGGTACCGTTGCCCCGTGGCTTGATCGCCGGGGGGCTGGGAAAAATCACGAGACCAATATTGGTTCGGAGGATTATCAACAATGGCACTTGACCTTTCCATGTTCACCACTTTGCTGGCGGTGGGTTCTCAGGCGCTGACCGCGGAAGGCGCAAAGTTCCTGGCAGCCGGCCTTGCCATCGCCCTCGGCGTTGTCGGCCCCGGCGTCGGTATCGGTATTCTCGGCGCTGGCGCGATGAACGCCATCGGCCGCAATCCTGACGCCGCCGGCGCCATCACCACCAACATGATCCTCGCCATCGCGTTCGCTGAGGCTCTGGGCATCTACTCGCTCATCGTCGCGGTGATCCTGCTCTTCGTGGTGTAGCAACATGGTTGAACTGGGACTGAACGTTCCCGCGCTGATCAGCTACCTGATCAACTACATCGTTCTGCTGGTCCTGTTGGGAGTGCTGGCCTACCGCCCGCTGCTCAACGCCTTGGACAGTCGTGTCGACAGCATCCGGGAGAGTCTGGCCGCTGCCGACCGCGCCCGCGACGAAGCGGCGACCTCCCGCTCCGCCATCGAGGAGGAGCTCAACGAGGCTCGACGTGAGGGTCAGCGCCTGCTGGATCAGGCGCGCGAGGCTGCCGAACGTTTCCGCGAAGAGGAAATGGGACGCGCCCGCCAGGCGGCTGAGGAATTTTCCGAGCGCGCCCGCGCCGACATCGGCCGGGAGCGCGACGCGGCCATCAGCGAAGTTCGGGCCGCATTCGGCGACCTGGCAATATCCGCCGCCGAGCGTATCATTCGACGCAGCGTGGACCGCCAGGCGCACCAGGAATTGATCGACCAGGTCCTGGCCGAAGGCGAGCAGGCGCTCCGTCGCAACTGACCCGCTCACCCGGCCGGTATACCGGGACACCAATGATGCGTGGCCGCTCTCAATCGCGACCACGCTGACTTAACAACCAGGGAGACAGAAACCCGTGGCAAACCGCTTGTCCGGTCAGCGCTACGCCCAGGCCATCTTCGAGTTGGCCGAGCAGCACGAGCAGCTGGAACCGTGGGACCAGGAACTCAGACTCGCCGCCGACGTGCTCGGCGACGAGGAGTTCGGGCTGTTCCTGCGGCACGCCGAAGTGCCTTTGGAGCGCAAGATCACGGCCATCGACGAAGTGCTTTCCGAAACCCACCCAATGGTTCGGAACCTGGTCGCGCTCATCGTCAGCCGGGGCGGCGTGGATGCCATGCGGGACGTGCAGGAAGCCTACACCCGCCTGCTGGACGAACGGCTGGGCCGTCAACGTGTTGAAGTCACCGCCGCCGTTCCGCTGGAGCCGGCCGAACTGGATCGCATCACCGATCTCGTCGGCAGGATGGTGGGCAAGGAAGTGGTGGTCAGCGCGCTGGTGGACGAGTCTATCCTCGGCGGACTGATCATTCAGATCGGCGACCAACTGTTGGACGGCAGCGCAAGCTCCGCCCTGGAACGCCTGCGCCGGACGGTTCGCGCGCAAGCAGCCTAACCAACGCAACTTTTAGGAGACTCGCCGATGGCAGTCAGGGGACAAGAAATAGTATCCCTCATCAGGCGTCAGATCGAGGAGTTTGGCGGAGACCTCTCCCTCGTCGACGTGGGCACCGTCCTGCAAGTCGGTGACGGTATCGCCAGTATCCAGGGATTGCAGAGCGTGCGTTCCAACGAGTTGCTCGATTTCGGCAACGAAGTGCTGGGCCTCGCGATGAACCTGGAGTCCGACGTCGTCGGCGCTGCGATCCTGGGTGATCCCACCGGGGTGAAAGAAGGTGACCGCGTCCGGGCCACCGGACAGATCATTGAGGTGCCGGTTGGCGACGCTCTGGTCGGCCGCGTGGTGGACCCGCTGGGTCGCCCGCTGGACGGCAAAGGCCCCGTTGCTACGGACCGCACCATGCCCGTGGAGCGCACCGCCCCCAACGTGGTGGTCCGGAAGTCCGTGGACACCCCCGTGCAGACCGGTATCAAGGCCATCGACGCCATGATTCCCATCGGCCGGGGCCAGCGCGAACTGATCATCGGCGACCGTTCCACCGGCAAGTCGGCCATCGCCATCGACACTATCATCAACCAGCGGGAAACGGACCTGATCTGCATTTACGTGGCCATTGGCCAGAAGCAGGGCAAGGTGTCCCAGGTGGTGGGTATCCTCGAAGAGTACGGCGCGATGGACCACACCATCGTGGTCAACGCCGGCTCCGCCGACTCCGCGCCGCTGCAATTCATCGCCCCCTATGCCGGCTGCGCCATGGGCGAAGCCTTCATGGAAGAGGGCAAGGACGTGCTGATCGTCTACGACGACCTGACCAAGCACGCCTGGGCCTACCGCCAGATGTCGCTGTTGCTGCGTCGCCCCGCCGGCCGTGAGGCCTATCCCGGCGATGTGTTTTACCTTCACAGTCGGCTGCTCGAGCGCGCCGCCCGCCTCGATGACGAGTTCGGCGGCGGTTCGCTGACGGCCCTCCCCATCATCGAGACCCAGGCCGGCGACGTGTCGGCTTACATTCCCACCAACGTGATCTCCATCACCGACGGGCAGATCTACCTCGAACCGGAACTGTTCAACGTCGGTATCCGACCGGCGGTCAACGTGGGTCTATCCGTCTCTCGCGTGGGAGGCGCAGCCCAGACCCGCGCTGTGCGCCAGGTTGCCGGCCGCTTGCGGCTGGACCTCGCCCAGTATCGTGAATTGGCCACCTTCGCCCAGTTCGGCACCGCCGACCTCGACGCGGCCACCCGCGCCCAGCTGGCTCGCGGTCAGCTGGCCACCGAGGCGCTCAAGCAGGGGCAATATCAACCCCTCAACCTGGGCGACGAAGTGATTGTCCTTTACGCGGTCAACTCCGGGCTCATGGAGGATGTGCCGCTGGAACGCGTCGGCGCGTTCGAGGAGCAGATGCTCCGCCACGTCAACGCCACGCATCCCGAGTTCAGTCAGGCCATCCGCGACTCCGGTACCCTGCCCGACGAGTTGAGCGCGCAGTTGACCGCCGCCATCAACGACTTCAAGCCAACTTTCCAATAAGAGGAGACGACCGCTAACCGTCCTTTGATGGCCGGAGCCCGGGTCAGCACATGCCTAGCGTTAGAGACATCCGCCGACGCATCCGCAGCGTCGAGAACACCGGCAAGGTCACCAACGCGATGTCCCTCATCGCGGCTTCCAAGATGCGCCGGGCCCAGCTGGCCGTCACGGACGGTCGCCCTACGCTGAAAAAATCCACGAGGTCATTGCCACCCTGGCCGCGCAACCCACCGACGAGGATACCGTTCACCCGCTGTTGGCCACCCGACCGGTCAAAACCGTGGGCATGGTGGTGATTACTCCGGACCGCGGGCTCGCCGGGGGAATGCACGCCAGCATCAACCGCCAGGTCGCCCGGTACATACTGGGAAACGACGCCACCGTGCGTAGCATCGTGGTCGGGCGCAAGGGCCGGGACTTCCTGGTCCGTTACACCGATACCGTGCAGGCCGTTTTCACCGACCTCAGCGACCGCGTATCCCTCGCCGACACCACCGCGATCTCGCGCCTGGTCATCGACGGGTACACCAACGGCCAATTCGACGAGGTGCACCTGGCCTACATGCGCTTCGTATCCACCGTCCAGCAGCAGCCGGTTATCGAGCGCATCCTGCCCGTCGAGCCGGCCGAACTGGAATCCGCTCAGCGCGTCGGCTACATCTACGAACCGGACCCGGCCACGGTGCTAAGCGCCCTGCTTCCCCAGTTCGTCGAGATGCAGGTCTACCACGCGATCCTCGAAAGCATCGCCAGCGAACAGTCCGCCCGCATGGTCGCCATGCGCAACGCCACCGATAACGCCAATTCACTGGCTTCCGACCTCACGCTGGTAATGAACAAGCTCCGCCAGGACAGCATCACCAACGAACTGTTGGACTTGGTCGGCGGTCAGGTCGCTATGCAGGGATGATCCGTCCGGCCTTGCAGGCGTGACCCACGCCTTGCAGGACCACGGAGTTCCCACCTTCTTCAGTTAGCCCATCCGGAGGATAGACAAAATGCCCGGTAAAATTGCCCAAGTCATCGGCACGGTGGTGGACGTTGAATTCCCCGCCGATCAGCTTCCCAACCTGTTCGACGCTCTTGAGGTCGACAATACGGGCGAGCGTCTGGTGCTGGAAGTCCAGCAGCACATCGGCAACCACTGGGCCCGCTGCCTCGCCCTCGGTTCCACCGACGGCTTGGCCCGCGGCAGCGAGGTTGTCGATACCGGCAGCAAGGTCTCGGTGCCGGTCGGGCCCGAAACCCTCGGGCGGTTGTTCGATGTCACCGGCACCCCCTTGGACAACCTGGGCGCGGTTGAGGCCGAACAGTTCTGGCCCATTCACCGGGATCCTCCCGCCTTTGACGACCAGAGCTCCACCGTGGAGCTTCTGGAAACCGGCATCAAGGTGTTCGACCTGATCACTCCCTTCCCCAAGGGCGGTAAGGTCGGAGCCTACGGCGGTGCTGGCGTGGGCAAGACCGTCATCATCCAGGAACTCATCCGGAACATTGGCGCCGTCCACAGCGGCGTGTCCGTGTTCGCGGGTGTGGGCGAGCGGTCCCGCGAGGGCAACGACCTCTGGCACGAAATGCAGGACTCCGGCGTGCTGGGCAGCACCGTCCTGGTGTTCGGCCAGATGAACGAGACGCCCGGCGTCCGCGCCCGCATCGGCCTGACCGGGCTCACCATGGCGGAGTACTTCCGCGAAGAGCAGAACCAGGATGTGCTCCTCTTTATCGACAACATCTACCGCTACATCCTGGCGGGGATGGAGGTGTCCGCGCTGCTGGGGCGCATGCCCTCCGCGGTGGGCTACCAGCCGACCCTCAGCACCGAGATGGGCGCGCTCCAGGAGCGTATCACCTCCACCAAGAGCGGCAGCATCACCTCCTTCCAGGCCATCTACGTTCCGGCCGACGACTATACCGACCCCGGTATCGTGACCACCTTCGGTCACCTCGACGCCGTGGTGTCGCTCGAGCGCGCCCTGGCCGCGCAGGCCCTGTACCCCGCCGTGGACCCGTTGGCCTCATTCGCCAGAATCCTCGAGCCTCGTATCGTCGGTGAGGAGCACTATCGGGTCGCCCGGGGCGTGCAGCAGGTGTTGCAGCGTTACCGCGACCTACAGGACATCATCGCCATCCTGGGCATCGAAGAACTTTCCGACGATGACCGTCAGGCCGTGTTCCGCGCCCGCAAGATCCAGCGGTTCCTGACCCAACCCTTCTTCGTTGCCGAGACATTCACCAACCAGCCGGGTAAGTATGTCGCCCTGCGCGACACCGTGCGCGGCTTCGCCGAAATCCTGGACGGCCAGCACGACGATCTGCCCGAACAGGCCTTCTACATGGTGGGAACCATCGAAGAAGCGGTCGAGAAGGCCGCCGAGATGCAGGCCATCGCCTGATCCTCACCCATCGCCCATCGCTCAAGGCCCATCGATAGGAGCCCTCCCCAATGCCGATGCAGCTGCAAATCATCACCGCTGAACGCGAGGTGTTCTCCGGCGAGGTGGACGCGCTGGTTGCCCCCGGCGTTGCCGGGCAACTGGGGATACTTCCCAACCACGCCCCGTTGATGACGGTGCTGGAACCGGGTGAGTTGCTGGTGCGCACCGGCGGCGACGATAGTTACCTCGCCCTGTCCGGCGGCTATCTGGAAGTGCTGGGCAATCAGGTCATCGTGCTCGCCGATGCGGCCGAGGACGTGGACGAGATTGACGAGGCACGGGCTCAGGAAGCCTTGGCGCGCGCTCAGGAACGCATCTCCAGCCGCGAAACCGACATCGAGCTGGAGCAGGCCGTAGCGTCTTTGCGTCGGGCCCAGGTGCGCGTGACCGTGGCCCGCCGCCGGCGTTCGACGCCGCACCGCTCACTGTCGCGGCAAGCCCAGCAGTAACCTCACCGCGCTGCCGTGGATCCGTTGATCGACGGGCCATCCTCGGTGAGGTAGTAGGTCATCGACTGCAGCGCCAGCACCGGGTCGATGCTGCGTACCCGGATCCCGTCCGGCACCTGTGCGTTGATCGGGGCGTAGTTCAATATCGCCCGTATCCCGCACGCCACCAATTGGTCGATCACCGTCTGGGTGTGGGCGCTGGGTACGGCCACGATGGCGATGCTGATGCTGCGGTCGGCCACCGTCTGCGCCATCTCGGCCATCGGCTGGACCGAAACCCCGCCGACTTCGCGTCCCACGTTGGCCAGGTTGTTGTCGAACGCCGCCACCAGGTGAAACCCGTCGGGGTTGAAGCCCGGGTAGTTCAGGATCGCGTTCCCCAACCGGCCGACTCCTACCACCGCAACATTCCACTCCGAGTTCAGACCCAGGATCTGCTTCAGCTCCCGCAAAAGATCCCGCACCACGTAACCTCGGCCCTGTTTTCCGAACCTGCCGAAATACGAAAGATCCTTGCGGATCTGCGCCGGCGTCACCTGCAACTGTTCTCCCAACTGCTGGGAGTTGGTGACCTCTTCGCCCGCGTCCAACAACTGCGACAGGATGCGCACATATTGAGGCAACCGCGAGATGACCACCTCGGGGACCTCTCCGGGAGGCAGCGCCGTCACCGGGCGAATACCTGGTCCGCTGGAACTGGATGTCATGCGCTTTTGTCGTGCCTTATCCTGAATGCGTCAAATATTCTCAGAAACATTACGTATGACCAAACATTGAATCAACCGCTCCCATACCACGAATCAACCGCTCCCATACCACTCGGAGCCTGAGCATAATCTATCCCGACGATTATCCACCGTCAATACCGGCACGCACGATTGTTGACCGCGACGCTGCCTGCGCCCCGAAAATGTGAGCCGAGACTCCGTCTGCTAACCCCGAATCAGGTAGACTCCTTGGACCGTTCACTGCGCCCGCCACACCGCCAAGAACCGGACCCATGCACGTCGCCGTAGCCCACATCAGCCTCCGGGTGCCCGAAAGCCGAAGCCTGAAAACCCGACGCCAGGCCGCCCGCAGCGTGATCCAACGGATCCGCAGCCGCTTCAACGTTTCGGTCGCCCAGGATGCCGCCGCCGACGGCAATGCGTGGCAGAGCCTTACCCTGGCGGTCTCCTGCGTGGGCGCCAGCGCGGATCTCACCAGATCCCTCGTCGACGACGTGGCGGCCTTCATCGCCGAGGTGCGCCCCGACCTGGAACTCCTCGATTACCAGATCGAGGTCATGAGCGGTTTCTAGGACAAAAATCGCCCGGGCCCTCGGCTGCAACCGAAGGCCCGGGCGTCGACTCCCAAGCTGCTCAGGTCCGATCGTGGATCGCGGCCATCAGGTCCTGCAGGTCCGGGAACAGGTGCGCGTCGGGGGTGTGCTTGTGCTCCCCGACCAGTTCGCCATCGATCAGTATGTCAAACTTGCCGTGCTCACCCGGCGTCAATTTGAAGGTCGATATGTTGTCGCCGGTGCGGGTCAATGCTTCGCTGGCCATCCAGGCCGCGCGTCCGGCGTGCCCTCAATCCCAGCAGTAGACGATTTCAACTTCCATCCGCTTTAGGTCGGGTCTCTGGGCCATGAGTTTCCTCCCGTTGTGTTGGCTTCCCGGTTATGCTCGTCGGTCGGTTATGCTCGTTGGTCGATCATGCTTGCAAGTCGGTCACGCTTGTTGGTGCGGATGATAGGGCAATCACCCGGCCCGCGCAATGCTCCGCTGGCAGTCCAGGGTCATTCGGTTCTCCGGCCGGGTATGCGGCTTTCCTGAATGTCATTGCGAGCGAAGCGTGGCAATCTCGCCGCCGCGGCATGGGTTCTCTGCCAAAATTGGTTGCGTGGCTTCGCTGCTGCCGCGCCTTTTGATTCTCCACGACAATAATCGAAGGGCCGTGGTAGGGCCGAGCGAACCGTCACTGCTGGCCCGTCATCGCTGTCGGTCTTTCCGGTTGGGCCACCTCGTCCATCCAACCGCAGAGCCCGGCCCAGAACCCCGGGAAGTCACCAAGGTCCATGTGGGTGGCGGAATCTATCGTGACCAACTGCTTGGGCTCGCGCGCCGCGTCGAACAACTTGCGCCCTTGCCATATAGGAACCATTTCGTCGTCCGTACCGTGCAGTATGAGCAACGGACACCCGATGCGGTCTACGAGCGACGCCGAATCATACCGCTTGCCGACCAGCCGTCCCGACAATGTCAGCGTTGGATGCAACAGCTTGCCCATGTCTCTCAGAGAAGCGAACGGAGCCACCAACGCCATTCCAAGCGGGCGACCAGGACTCGGCGGCCAGCCGTACCGCCACCGCCGCGCCCATTGATACGCCGAAAAACAACGTCCGGTGTCGCTCCGATCCGTAGGTGCTCTGCAGGTGGGTCAACGCCGCGCGCGCATCTGCGGCAGTGTTCCGCACCGAAGCTTTGCCGTGGCTGTTCCCGAAACCGCCGTAATCGAACCCGAAGATATGGGCGCCGGTGTTGCGCCTCACCGCGGCGAATTCGCCGACCCGGCCGCTCAGATTGCCTCCCGCTCCCCCGAACCACATCCAAGTCAGATCGGTTCTGCGGTCGCCGGGCATGAACCAGCATTGCAGCCGGTTCCCGCTCGCCGACTCGCACCAGGTTTCCTCGAACTCCATGCCCAGGTCGGTCGGTCGGGCTTCAGTCACCGGCCGGGGTTGGAACATCAGCCGGCGCTCCATCATCTCCATGAGCATGGTTCAACATCCCCAAACGCGAGACTCGAAATCGCCCGTTCTCTCCAATCTCATTGGCGACAATCTGCGGCCGTACCTGCAAACCGTCTCCACCTGCGTGCTATCCGCCGCTCCCCGGTGCCGCCGCATGGCAATCGAATCCGGAAAACCTGACCCGGCAGGTTGCAACCGGTGCGTGGCTAATCGTCCGCCAGGCTGTCGGCGAGGATCTCCAGGACGTCGCGCGCATCCTTGGTGTCGGATTGCCCCTTGGACTGAATCCCTTCGGTCATCATTTGGAGGCAGAAGGGACAGGAGACCCCAACCGTGTCCGCCTGCGTCTCCAGGAAATGGTCGGTGCGCACGTGGTTGATCCGCTCGCCCTGGCTCTCCTCGATCCACATGTGACCCCCGCCAGCGCCGCAGCAGAACCCGCGCTCGCGGCATCGCGGCTCCATCTCCACCAGTTTCAGCCCCGGAATGGCCTTGGCCACGTTGCGCGGCTCGTCATACACCCCGTTGTGGCGGCCCAGGTAGCAGGAGTCATGGTAGGCCACCGACACGTCCATCACCTTCACGGGCTTGATTTTGCCCTCTCGAATCAGGCCGTCCACAAACTGGCTGTAGTGCAGGACCTCGTAATCGCCGCCGAACTGCGGGTATTCGTTCTTCATGGTGTTGAAGCAGTGCGGGCAGATCGTGACCACGGTCTTCACGTTGTACCCGTTCAGCACCTCGACGTTCTGCTGCGCCATGATCTGGAACAGGTACTCGTTCCCCATGCGCCGCGCGGGGTCGCCGGTGCAATTCTCTTCGTCGCCCAGGATCGCGAAGTCCACGCCCGCCGACTTGAGCACCTTGGCCATCGAACGGGCGATGCCCTGGCTGCGCTGCTCCAGCGCTCCGGTGCAGCCCACCCAGAAAAGAACCTCAGCGTCCGGCTTTTCAGCCATCGTCGGAACACCCAGACCTTCGGCCCAGTCGGTGCGCGCGAAGGTCGTGCCCCGCCAGGGGTGTCCCCGCTGCTCCATGCTCAGCAGGGCGTTCATGCCGGTCTCCGGTATCCGGGACTCCTCCAGCACCAGGCTGCGCCGCATGTCGATGATGGTGGGCACGTGTTCCACCACCACCGGGCATTCCTCCATGCACGCGCCGCAGGAAACACAGTCCCACACCGCCTGCTCCGGTATCGCGCCGTCGATCAGCGGCATCGGCTCCACGTGCTCGGCATCCCGAGCCCCCTGGTGGCCGATGGCGATCATGTGCTCCTTGATGTTCTCCACGATGTGCATCGGTGAAAGAACCTTGCCCGTCGTGTGGGCTGGGCACGCGTCGGTGCAACGCCCGCACACCGCGCACGCGTATCCGTCCAGCAGTTCCTTCCAGGTGAAGTCCTGCACCCTCGACGCGCCGAACCGCTCTACGGTCTCCAGGTCAATGGTCGCCAGCGTACCCTTGGGCTCCAGGCTGCGGAAGAACGCGTTCAGCGGCGCGGCCACCATATGGATGTGCTTCGAGTAGGGTATGTACAGCCCGAACCCGAGCACGATCAGCAGGTGTACCCACCAGAAGATCGCCTGCAAAGCTCCGGCCGTTGCCTCGGGCATGCCCAGTCCGCTCAGCCAACCGCCGATGGCGCGGCCGATGAACACGCCGGCCTCGGGACCCCCGCCTCCGGCAGCCACGTAAAACGCATGAACCAGCAGCGTGGCGATCATCAGGCCGGCAGTCAGTCCGACGATGACCACCGATTCACCCTTGCGCGTGAGGTCAAAGCTCAGGCGGTGCGGCTGCGCGATCCACCGCCGTACCAGCGCCCAGACCAGCGCCGCCAGGATGATCGCCGCGAAAATATCCAGGTAGATGCTGTAAACCAGCACTCCGGTCCTGGTGAGGATGGTTTCGCCCAGCGGATGCCAGATCGATCCGCCGAAGATGAAAATCAGGTACGACAGGCTGAAAGACAGGAAGCCCCAGAAGATCGCCGCGTGGCCCAGGCCCGCCAGGTCGATGCTTCGGGAGCGGGGATCGGTCCGCCCAACCCGCTGCAGTACCTTGCGCTGGCCCAGCACTATCCCCGCCGCTCCGATCAGCCTCGTCATCGGCCGGTCGAATCGGGCCACCGGCAACCCCTGGAGCACCAGTCGAAATACGCGGCGGTACACCACGTAGCTCGCCGCTCCCATCGTCACGAGTGTCAACAAGTAGACGCCCACCCAAACGGGAATGACGCCAAAAAGCGAATCGGGCGGAACCATCTCGTCTTTCCCTGGAGCGGTACGGGCCGGGCCGTACGCTCTTCCTAAATTCGGCGGCCAGTTTATCACACGGGTTGTGTGCCTTTCGCACCCCGTGAGAAGCGACACCAGGTGCTATCAACGCCATTGCGAGGGCAGCATGGCAATCTCGTCCCTTCCACCATCGGTCATTGCGAGCGCAGCGTGGCAGCCTCGTCCCTTGCACCATCGGTCATTGCGAGCGCAGCGTGGCAATCTCGTCGCTGGAGGGATCCTCGCTCAATTCAACGGCTTCGCCACGTCGCCGCGCTCCTCGCGATTACAAAGCAGTTACGGGTGATCTGCCAAGCCACGCCGGGGCTCTGGCGTCCCTCAGTTGTCGATGCCAACCGGCGAATCCCGCAGGTGCCTCCGAATTGCGCGACGCACCGTGCGATGCGCGCCGCCAACCGGATATCGGTCGCCGTGTCGAATTATGGAAATCGGCGTTATAATGGGCGAAGCAATGTCAATAGGGAATTATCATTTCGGCACGACGCGGCAGCGAATGCGCTACCTGCACTAGAGGTTGGCAGATGGCAAAGCCGGGGACGAACGGGTCGAAAAAAGGGTGCGGCCAAGAACCGGAACAATGGCCGGCAACCCAACGCCAACCGGTCGGGCGGCAGGCCCGGCAAGGCCGATGTCTCTGCGGCATCCGAGGAAGATCAACGCAACGGAAAAACGCCGATCCCGGGCCGACTCACCGCACCGGTCCTGGTTCTGAACCTCAACTACGTTCCCGTCAACGTCTGCACCGTCCGCCGCGCCATCGTGCTCGTCGCCAAGGGCAAGGCCGAACTACTCGAGGAGCGGGCCGAAACTTCCCGTATCCGCACCTACAACGCCTCCCTGGATGCCCCTTCGATCATACGGCTCGTCTACTTGGTCAAGCGTCCTTTTGCTCCGCGCCGGCTGTCCAAGAAGGAAGTCTTCCTGCGGGATCACTACACCTGCCAGTACTGCGGCAAGCGGTCCCAGCAGCTCACCCTGGATCACGTCGTCCCCCGTCGCCAGCGCGGTCCGCACACTTGGGACAACGTTGTCGCCGCCTGCGGCCGCTGCAACCTCGACAAGGCCGGGCGCACGCCGGAAGAAGCGAACATGAAGCTGAAGCGGGCCCCGACGGCCCCTCAGCCCAACCCCTACCGCATCCTGGAGAACCGCACCATCCTTGAGGAATGGAAACAGTACATACCCTGGCAGACCCCTGGCAGGTCGCGCAACGGCGCCGATGGCGAACCGGCGTTGATGGCGGTAGCCGACTGACCTTCCATGGCCAGCATCGACCTCCACGGCAGGACTTGGTCCGAATCCCTGGGCGAACTGATCGCGACGTACAACCGGATCCTGACCACCGGCCCGTCGTCGGAAGTCCTCGAGGTGGTTCACGGTTACGGCTCCTCGGGGACTGGCGGGTCGCTGCGCCGACGCGTGCGCTCTTTCCTGACGGCCCACAACGACCGTCTCGAGTTCAAACCCGGCGAGGAGTCGGATGGCAACCCGGGGCATACCATTGTCCTCCCCGTCAGGCCCCTGCCTGAGGTTGGCGATCTGCTCGCGGAGCAGGTGCTGGAATACTGCGAGACCGCCCGCACCCAGAGCAAGATCGCGGGCAAGTTTCGCCGCTACGGCGACCCAAAAGTGATCGAGGCCATCCGCAGCCTGGAAAAACAGGGCCGCCTCCGCGCGGTGGCCAAAGGCCGCAACAAAGCCTACGCAGCCGTTTAGGCTACCCCTGAGTGTTCAGGCATAACCTGCCGAGATCGTCGTTCAGTTGCACTCGGTCGCGATGGCGGTTATATCGTCCCTGAGTGATTCGTCGTCCTGAATGGCTAAAACGAACAATAACCGCAGGTCTTCTGGCTCGCTCTCTTCCGTCACCGCCCCCGACAACCCCATTTCAGCAAATTCCTCCGCCATCGCCGATTTCATGATTTCCCAAAGCCAGGGCGTTTGCTCCAGGCACGTTATCAGGTCGGATACCAACTCACCATCGGAAACCTCGTTGGTGTCCGCCGGGATCGGTAGTGGTGTATAGGTCGGATATGGCGTGTACGTGGGGTAGGGCGTGGGGGTAGGTGTCGGTGTCGGATACGGTGTGTACGTCGGACCCGGCGTGTATGTGGGATATGGCGTGTAGGTCGGCGCCGCCGTGTACGTGGGATAGGGTGTCGGATCGGGCAGCGGCGGACCCATGCACGCCATGACTGAAACCGCCACTGCGATCACCAAAGCAGCGGCTAAAAGCGGATGCATCCGAAAGTTGCAGGTCGTCATCAGAGTCTTTGCCGGGGAATCATCCGTTGCGCCAAAAGCCGCCGCGGCGTGTTTCAAGCGCTCACGTAGTCGGCACCGCCAGCATCATGCACTCCAGCGCCAATCTCGGGTTCACGTTGGCGTCCAGCGCCGTCAACGTTTCCCGGATACTCTCCAACAACGTCACGATGCCCGCGGTCTCGGTCGCGTCCGCCAGGGCGGTCAGTTCCGCCATCCAGTCGTCGTTGTGGATGTGCTCGACCAGCCCCTCTTTGATGAGCAGGCGCGTCTCTCCACCAGCGTTCCCAAAGGTACAGCTCCTGCCGAACCGATTCGCGGTCACCCGAAAAGGTCCCCGCCAGGGCGTTCGCATAATTGAACCGCGCGTCCAATGCCGCCGACCCGACCTCCGAGATCTGGGCCAGCTGTTCACGGTAGGCGTCCAGTAGATTGGGATCGTCAAGGACGTTGATCGCCCACCCCGGGCAGCCCCGGGCCAGTCGCGCCAGTCGGCGCGCCGCGTCGGGTTCGGCTCCCCGCTTGGATACCAGGTACTCGCTCAATGACCCGCCGGGCATCGGCCGCAGGGGCAGTGTCCGGCACCGCGACCGGATGGTTGGCAGGATCGCATCCTCGTTCGTGGTCAACAGCATGACCAGCACCTGGGGCGGCGGTTCCTCCAGGGTCTTCAACAACGCGTTGGCCGGCTCGCTTTGCCCCGCGGACAGAGTTTCGGCGCCATCAAAGATCACGACTTTCCACGCGCCCTCGACGGGCGTGACCGCCAGGAAGCTCTCGACCTCCCGAACCTGATCGATGCTGATCCGCGTGGCAACCCTCGGATCGCCACCCACCGCGACGATCTTCAGGTCAGCAAAGACCCCGCGCCGTATCCGCATACAGGGGTCGCAGTGGCCGCACGGGCCGTCGGCATCGCCCGTGTCTCCGAACATGGAACCTGCCTGTTTCCCGCCCAGCACCGCGCAGTTGACCGCCGCCGCCAAATCCAGCGCCAGCGTCATTTCCCCACGTGGGGCGGACCCGAAAGCAGGTACGCGTGCGCCAACCGGCCGGCGGTGAGGCCGGCGTCCAGTTGCTTCAGCAGGTGGTCCTGCCCGACGGTTGACCACATGCGGTGGATCCTGCCGCCGAATCGCTGGCGCGCAATCCCTTTCCCGGCCTACAGGTCACACAACATCATGTCCGCGTAGGATTCTCGCCGGCGGATCATCCTGCTTTCTCCGTTGTTGACCAGCACGATCGGCGGGCGCGGGTTGAGGTTGTAGTTGCTCGCCATGGACGGGCAGTACGCCCCCGCCGCCGGTATCGCGATCACGTCGCCCGCCACCGGCGACGGCAGCAAAATATCTGAGGCCAACACGTCTCCCGACTCGCAATACTTGCCGGCGATTGTCACCGTGGCGTCGGGTTCGGCCGTTGGCCGGTTGGCCGACAGCACCTCGTAGGACGCTTGATAGAGGGCCGGCCGGATGTTATCGCCCATTCCGCCGTCCACGCTGACGTACGTGCGCACGCCCGGTATCTCCTTGATCGCCCCGATCCGATACAGCGCAACTCCCGCCGGTCCGATGATCGAACGGCCCGGCTCGACCACCAGCGCCGGCGGTTCCATGCCCAGCTCGTTGCAGGTCGCGGTCAACGTGCCCACGATGGCCTCGGCGTAATCGTCCGCGGCCGGCGGCTGGTCGTTCCGCGTGTACGCAATCGCGAATCCTCCACCCGGGGCTGAACTCCTGCAGGTCAAGGCCCTGTTCGCGCAGTCCTGCCGCGAACCGCAAGACCAGGTCTGTCGCCGCCTGGTACGGTTCGAGCTCAAATATCGGCGAGCCCAGGTGGAAGTGCAGTCCCCGGAGGTTGAGGTGCGGCGCCGCGATGGCCTGCTGGACCGCCTTCTCCGCGTCGCCGGTTTGAATGGAGAAACCGAACTTGGAATCGATGATTCCCGTGGTCGTGTAGGCGTGCGTATGCGGGTCGATCCCGGGCGAAACCCGCACCAGGATGTCCTGCGATTTTCCTGCCTCCGCGCAGATGCGTTCCAGCAGGTCCAGCTCGTGGAAGCTGTCCACTACGACGCGGCCTATGCCCGCAGCCACCGCCTCTTCCAGCTCGGCCGGCGTCTTGTTGTTGCCGTGGAAGTACACCCGGTCCAGCGGCACTTCCCCGGCCATCGCCACGGCCAGCTCGCCGCCGGAAACCACGTCCAGCCCCAGGCCCTCTTCGGGCGAAAATGCGCGCCAACGCCGGGTTGATGTACGCCTTGGAGGCATACACCGCCTGAGCGTTGGAGTACCGCGCCGCGAACGCGTCCGCGAACTGCCGGCACCGTGAGCGCAGCGTCGCCTCATCGAGGACATACAGCGGCGTGCCGTACTCCTCCACCAGATCAACGGCATCGCAGCCGCCCAGGGTCAAATGACCCGCGCCGTTCGTGTTGGCAGTATCAGGGAAAACATGAGTGAGGTGCTGGGGTAGCATGGCAACGCGACTCCAAAGTATCGGATTGATTGACAGAAGCACGGATCAATTTAGCATACCGGCCGCATTCTTGCGGCTATGCCGATCCGCCAGAGGCGTTGCCGTTTTTTCATTATGAGCCAAGCCCGCCGATCCCGTTGGAGTAGCGTGAAGCCCAAGACAAACGACTGCGGCGCCACGAGACCGCCTCATTCCGCGTCCCAAGCGTTAACAATCGAAAGCCATGGTCGCTGACCGTTGACGATTTACCACTCTGAATGAACATTTACCCGCTGGCGTCATCCCAGCGGGTACATTGGAGCGGACTATGTTGCTTGACTACGGAGTATCGTCGTTAGGTCGCGCCGATGCAGCCGACGTGGAACGATTTCGACGCGACAACGCCACGATCGCCACTATTAGGGCCGCTAACGCGAGCAATACAGCGACCGCGGCCGCAACCAGGGTATAGAGGCCGTAGCCGCTGGTCTCTCCCTTACGGCCCCGCGGGCCTTCCTCTCCCTCTGCTCCACGCTCGCCTTGCGGTCCTTGCAAACCGGGCGTGCCTGGTTCTCCCGGTGGGCCAGCCGGTCCCGTCGCGCCCTGGGGCCCGGCCGGTCCCGCCGGGCCCCGCTCTCCTCGCGGCCCAGCTACCGTAACCGCGGTCGGCGACACGGGTTGCGCGGGACTGGCGGTTGCGGCCGGCCGCGGCGCCGCGGTCGCAGCCGGAACCGGCCTCGCCGTCGAAGCGGCGCGCAGTTCCAGGCCGGCTTGCAAGAAACCAGGCTGCCAGTTCATTTCGTTGTCGGCGCGGTGGCCGCCTACCAGGAAGTAAACCGGGCCGTTACCCGGCGGTTGGCGCACCTGCAATGGGCCGAACCGACCGTTGGTCCTCACCGTAATCCGTTGCAGTTCGGTGTTGCCCTGCATTGCCTGTATCAATGTACCGGGCGGGACCAACTCTCCGTCCAACCAGGCGGTTCCGCCCAGGACGGTCGGCGGCAGCGGTGGCGATTGCGCTGACACTATGGCATCAGGCAATGCTGCCAGTAGAAACGTCAGCATGAGCATGAGAACGGCTAGTGCAAATCGATGAACTGTGCTGCGCATCACATTGTCCTCAAGTTGATCCCGGTAGCGAGTTGTGGCATCGGTAGCAACCGGCCTCTTTATTCAAACTCCCAGATGGCCTTGCCCACAACGAAATTACCGTCCGGTTTAGTGTCCTGGATGTTGATGCCGTGTGTACTCATCAGGAATCTCAGTATCCCGTCATACTCAGCAGCAGCTCCTGCCGCCGCCCGTTGGTTGCGGAACAAGAACCCGATGCTCATGTCGCCAATGCCGCTGCTTTCATCAATGTCGGTGATCGCCCACCCGTAGCCAAGACAATGTTCGAAAGGACAATTCCCCGCCACCACCGCGTTCACGATTACGGCGTCGCCTAGTTTGCTCAAAACTCGTCTCATGTCGTTGTTTTCGCTGGCATCCGCCAGGGAACCTGAACCTCGGTACAGGCTCTGAAGTACCGGCTCAATGGGACGCCGTGAATACGCAATGTATTCGTCAAATAGCGCGAGTGTTTCTCCTCCACTCCCTCGCCATAATTCATAACCGCGGTAGTTGACTTGTTCGGCGTTGCGACGGTCCAATGCACCTCTGACGCTGCTGAGATCAAAATTGCCCTTCAGCACGGTCAGACTCTGATCGGGAAAAAGAGCCATTTCCGATACAGTCTCCGGGCTAACGTCCAAATCTTTCCGGAAAATATCCATGGTACTAAAAACTTGGCGTTCTATCTTGTCGGGCAAATAGCTGCCGTCCAATGTTTGTGCCCAGTTAACCCACAATACATTGTTGGCATTCTCCGGTATCAGACTGAATACCGACGTCGGTTTCAGTTGCGGAACGGGTGTCGCAGTAGGCGCTGGGCGTGGTGTGGAAGTCGCCACCGCCGCAGCTGACTCCGGCGCGGTCGCCGTTGACTGTGCCATTACAGGTGATGGCGTATTAGCCGGCGTCTCTTGCGTTTGATCGCTGGACCGGTTTGAACGGGTGTCCTCTTCCTCCAAACTATCAATGGCAATGCCCACCACAAACCTACCCTCGACCTCGGTATCCTCGATTTCAATGCTTTCTGTACGCTCCAGGAAATTGGCCACCTCGTCATAATCTTCGGCCGCACTTTCCGCCGCCCTCTCGTTGCGGAATAAGAGCGCAATTTCAAGGGTAACCTCGTCATCATCCTCATCGACCTCAGTGGCAACCCACCCATATCCCTCGCAGCGATCTACCTGGCAGGAATCGCCAGTTGCAGCGGCCACAATATAGCCGTTGCTAAGCTTGTCGAGGATTTGTTTCATCTCATGGTCTTCGTCAGCCTGTTCCAACGAACCGGAACCGTTGTACAGATCCTTGAGCACGTTCTCCACTGACCTGACTGAGCTGCTAGAGGTAACGAGATATCCTTCAAGCAGTGCAGCCGCGCCGCCGGACTCGGTCTCCCACACTTCATAGCCTCGGTAAGGGTTATCCGCTGCGTCGGCATCATCCAATTCATCCCTTATGTAGTCAAGGTCAAAATTGCCTTTCAGCACAACAACCCCGCCGTTATTCCAATCCGCAATGGCTATTTCGGACAAGTTATCGGGGTTAATACCTAACTCATCCTCCAATGCGTCCAGCATATCTTCAAAGTCGAGATCGTCGGCGAGCAAATCATTCGCCAATGTACGTTGCAGGTCTATGCGGACCACGCTCGTAGCGTCGTCTGGAACCACGTCCAGTATGGACGTGGGCTGCGGGTTGCCGCCGCCCAACAGCACGAACAGCACTACCGCGATTATCACGATCAGGAGGATGCCGCCGCCACCACCGCCGATCGCGAGCCACTTGGTGGGAATGCCGAATACCCCGCCCGATTGTTGCCCGCCACCCGATTGAGGTTCGGCTGGTTGTGGTTGCAATTCTTCGGATTGCTCCGGCTGGTCGGGAGTTTCGTTGGTCGCCATTTTTCTAGACCTCCACGATTTTAATCCAAGCTGAGCCGCTTGGCGCATCGTCGCGCCTGCTTCGTGCGCACTAAGGTCCGGCGTCGATGGTCTCCAACGCGTTTCGCCGAAATTCCATGGGGGCAAGGATAAACGGTACGCCTTGTCTAGTTCCTCCGGTTCCGAGTACAGTTATGGTCCCCGCGTTGAACACCCGGGCGATGATTCCTTGGTTGACACTGAGACCTTCGACTCGGTTGTGGTTCAGCTCCAGAGTCGTCCTTTTCACAAATCCCGCCTTCACGATGACTCGCCGCGACGTAACCGCGAATTCCGTCGTGACGTACCTGATCGTCGCTCTGATAATGGGGATTGCGAACAGAACTAAAATCACCAAAGCGGTGAACGCTCCACCTCCGCCGCCGATCGCGCCGCCCGCGACAAGCGCGATAATTAGTCCTATGAAAAGAATTATCGCGGGACCAACGAAAATGCCCCAGTGTAATCGCGCTCGGTGCACAACCTGTTCGCCTGACATCAAATTCGCATCAACGTAACTAGGCATCTGTCCTCCATTTCGCACGGTAACATTGCATGGTTTTTTGGGAGTGGAATGCGGTACCATAACCCGGCCCGACAAATCTGTGTCCATAGACGATTGTCTATAGACTTAACGTCTATTATCGCCCAACTGCGCAACCGCGATGAGTTACCAAATCGCCTTCGGTCGTCACGCTAGGCAAATCCGCCTGAGCCGAGACGAAACCCAGGAAGAAGTATCCCACCGTGCCGGCATCCATGTCACTTACTTATCTGGCATCGAACGCGGCGTCCGCAATCCATCCCTCTCCAGCATCCGAGCCTTGGCCGCTGGGTTGGGGGTGCCGGTCAGCGAACTGTTTGCGTTTGATGCGCTCGCCACGCCGACGGAGCCAAAGACGGGGTCGCCGCGTCGGTGCGCTCCTGGCAGCGATGTCTGAAAACGCTACGCATCGCCCAATTTGACCGTCCGCCGGCCCGCCGTCTATACTGCCGCACCAACGCACCGGCGCCGCTCGCGGCCGTAATTGCGTGTCTGCTCACTACCCCACCCTCGCCGCCGCCGGTATGGCAGTTTGTTCCTGATAGAGGAGGTGTATTTTGCCGAATAAAGTACCCATCACGGTAACCGTGAATGGCCGTTCCCGCTCCGCCGAAGTGGAGCCCCGCACCCTGCTGGTCCATTTCCTCCGCGAGACCCTGAACTTGACTGGCACCAAGGTCGGCTGCGACACCAGCCAGTGCGGCGCGTGCGTCATTCGCATGAACGGAATCACCGTTAAGTCCTGCACCGCCTTCGCCGTGCAGGCCGACGGTGCCGAGGTCACCACCATCGAGGGCATCGCCCAGGATGGGAACCTCACCGCCGTGCAGGAAGCTTTCTGGAACAACCACGGCCTCCAGTGCGGTTTCTGCACCGCCGGCATGATCATGACGGTCACCGAGATCATCGAGCGCAATCCCGACCCGTCGGCCGACGAAGTCCGCGCCGGACTGGAAGGGAACATGTGCCGCTGCACCGGTTACAACAACATCGTCAAGGCCGCGCTGGCCGCCGCCGCTGCCGGGCAAGGAGGCTGACGCTATGACTACCCGTATATTCGGTTCCGGCATTCGGCGTCGTGAGGACCCCCGCCTGATCACGGGCCAAGCCTCCTACACCGACGATATCAAGCTGACCGGCATGGTCCACGCGGCCATCCTGCGCAGCCCCCATGCCCACGCCCGCATCACCGGCATCAACACCGACGCGGCTCAGGGCTCGCCCGGCGTGCTCGCCGTCTACACCGGCGCTGACATTGAAGGCGTGCTGAACCCCATTCCCTGCGCCTGGGCCATTCCCGACTCCGACCTGAAAGCCGTCGCCTACCCCGCCATTGCCTCTGAAGTCGTGCGTTATGTCGGCGACGCCGTGGCCGTGGTGGTGGCCGAAGACCGCTACCAGGCCGAGGACGCCCTCGAGTTGATCGACGTCTCCTACGCTCCGCTTCCCTCCGTCATCAACCCGGAGGGTGCGTTGGCCGACGGCGCTCCCCAACTGCACGAAGACGCTCCCAACAACCAGGCGTTCCACTGGGTAGCGGCCGGCGGTGACACCGACGCCGCTTTCGCCGATGCTGCCATCGTGGTCAGCGAGACCATCAACCAGCAGAAGCTCATCCCTACTCCGATGGAAACCCGCTCGGCCATTGCTTCGTGGGCGTCTGCCATGGGCGAACTGACGCTATGGAACACCACCCAGAACCCGCACATCGCCCGGTTCATCACCTGCTTGGTCACCGGGATCGCGGAGCACAAGATCAGGGTGATCGCCCCCGAGGTGGGCGGCGGTTTCGGCGCCAAGATTGCGGTCTACCCTTGGGAAATGATCGCCGCCTTCTGCTCCATGAAGCTCGGCGTCCCCGTCAAGTGGACTGAGACCCGCTCCGAGAACTACATCGCCACCACCCACGGCCGCGACCACGTCGAATACGTGGAGATGGCGGCCGACGCCAACGGCAAGGTCAGCGCCGTCCGCAGCGTGGTTTACGCCGGCATGGGCGCCTACCTGTCCACCGCCGCGCCCGGCATCCCGACGATCCTCCACGGCCTGATGTACTCCGGCCCTTACGACATCGCCAACATCAAGGCCGACATCTACGGCGTGTTCACCAACTCCACCCCCGTCGAAGCCTACCGCGGCGCTGGCCGCCCCGAGGCCACGTTCCTGTTGGAACGCCTGATGGACAAGGTCGGCGAAGCCGTCGGCATCGACACTGTCGAAGTGCGCCGCCGCAACCTGATCGAGCCCTTCGACAACAACCGCGATGTCGCCATCGGCATCACCTACGATAGCGGCAACTACACCGCGGCCCTGGACCAACTCCTCGGCCACATCGGATACGATCAGTTCCGCCATGACCAGACCCACGAGCGCGAACGCGGTACCCTTCGGGGCATCGGCGTCGCCTGCTACTGCGAGATCTGCGGGTTGGGACCCTCACAGGTGGCCGGCGCGGTCGGTTTCGGCGGCGGCCTCTGGGAAAGCGCGACCGTGCGCATCTATGCCACCGGCAAGGTCAACGTCTTCATCGGCACCTCTCCCCACGGACAGGGCGAGGAAACCACCTTCGCCCAGATCGTCGCCGACGAGATCGGCGTTGATGTCGATGATGTGGAAGTGATCCACGGCGACACCGACATCACTCCCATGGGCTGGGGAACCTACGGCAGCCGGACCACCGTGGTCGGTGGCGCCGCGGTCGCCCTCACCATGCGCAAACTCCGCGACAAGGCACGGATCATCGCGGCGCACCTTTTGGAAGCCGACGAGGCCGACATCGAGTACGAGGACGGCCAGTTCTTCGTGCGCGGCGCCCGTGATCGCTCCCAGAGCATCCAGGACGTCGCCCTTCAGGCCAACGTGGCCTGGAACCTTCCCGCCGGCATCGAGCCCGGGATGGAAGCCAGCACCTACTACGACCCGCCCAACTTCAGCTACCCATTCGGAGCCCACGCGGCGATCGTGAGTATTGACCCGGATAACGGTCACATCACCCTCGATCGCTACGTCGCCGTCGACGACTGTGGCCCGCAGATCAATCCCATGATCGTCGAAGGCCAGGTTCACGGTGGCGTCGTACAAGGAGCCGGCCAGGCCCTCTGGGAAGGCGCGGTCTACGACGACAACGGGCAATTGCTCACCGGAACGATGATGGACTATGCGATACCGCGCGCTCACCTGGTGCCGGATATTGAAGTCCATTCCACCGTCACCCCCTCGCCGCACAATCCCCTGGGCGTGAAGGGCATCGGTGAGACCGGAACCATCGCGTCCACCGCCGCCATCTACAGCGCCGTCATGGACGCCCTCAAGCCCCTGGGTATCACCGGACTGGACATGCCGCTCACGCCTGAAAAGGTTTGGCGCGCGATCCAGGCCAGCGATTACGGCGGCAACGGGCACGGACATGACCACGGCGGTCACGGCCATGACCATGGTCATGGGCACAATCACTAACCGGCGCCGGCACAGGAGGACTGATTGCAATGTTTGCAGCAGAGTTTGAATACCGGAAGGCCGGTTCCATCGCGGAAGCGGTGCAGTTGCTATCCGAAAACCCGGGAGCCAAACTCCTGGCCGGTGGCCACAGCCTCATCCCGCTCATGCGTTTCCGGCTGGCCCGCCCCGAGATCGTCATCGACATCGGCGGCATCGCCAACCTGCGTGGTATCACGGTGACCGGCAACACCATCAACATCGGTGCGTTGACCACCCACGCTGAGATCGCTGCGTCCGCCGACGTTCAGCGCTCCAACGGTATGTTGGCCGAGGCTGCCAGCGGCATCGGCGATCCGGCCGTCCGGAACCGAGGCACCATCGGCGGCAACCTCGCCCACGCCGACCCGGCGTCCGATTGGGCCACCGTGCTCACGGCATTGGGCGCCAGCGTCTCGGCGCAGGGACCCACGGGAAGCCGGAACATCGCCGTGGCCGACCTCATCGAGGACGCATTTACCACCGTTCTGGGCGAAGATGAGCTCATCACCACGGTGAGCGTGCCGACCGTGGCCGCTAATCAGCGCGCCGAGTACGCCAAGATGTCCCACCCGGCCAGTTTCTACGCCGTCGTCGGTGGCGCCGTGGTCGTAACCATGGACGGTGACCGCTGCACCGCCGCTTCCGTGGCTGTGGGCGGGTTGACCCCGCGTCCCGTGAAGGCAGTGGCCGTGGAACAGGCTCTGTCCGGCACGACGCTCACCGCGTCCAGCATCGGCGATGCGACGGCGCGGCTCAGTGAGGATCTCTCCGGAGTGGACATAATCGGCGATGTGTTCGCCTCCGCGGAGTTCCGTTCCGGCGTCGCTCCCGTGGAGGTCAAGCACGCCCTCCTCCACGCCATCAGCCTGGCGCACCACTAGGTTGTTGGGATAATCCGGCAATTGGACTGGCCGCCGTAAACGCTACGGCGGCCAGTTTGATGTCACTGGCTTCCTGACCTTCCGCTGCGACCTCGAGTATGATCGGCCCGTATTGAACGTAGAGGCTATCTTTTGAAAATCCTGCTCACGAATGATGATGGTATTCACGCTTCCGGTATCTGGGCGGCGGCGCGCACTCTGGCCGAAGTCGGCGAGGTCGCAGTGGTCGCGCCCGACCGCGAACAGTCCGGCGTGGGCGCGTCCATGACCCTGCACTCCCCCCTGTTCGTCCACTCCGTGCCGGCCGAACAGTACCTGGCCGAGTTTGCCCCCGGCGACGATACGCCGCCCCGCAGCGCCGACGCCGTGCGCGTACCGGCTCCGGATGCCACGCTCGCGCCGCTCCATCCCATTACCGCATGGGCGGTCCAGGGCACCCCGGCCGACGCCTGCATCCTGGCTCTCGAAAACCTGGTCACCCCCAAACCCGACCTCGTGGTCAGCGGCATCAACCGCGGTTCCAACCTGGGCTGGGACGTGATCGTTTCCGGCACCGTGGGGGCGGCGGTGCAAGGCTGGGTTCGCGGCTACCCGACCATCGCCATCTCGGTGGGATCCGTCCAGGCCCCCCGGTACCAGCTCGCGGCGCAGGTGGTAGCGCATCTGGCCCGCCGGCTGGCCGACGCCCCCGAGGTCTCCCCGGCCTATTTCCTCAACGTCAACGTTCCGAACGAGCCCGCGGACCAGATCGCTGGCGTCAAGGTTACCCGTCTGGGCGGGCGAGCCTACGGCGAATCCGTGCGTTCCGAGGAGTCCTTCGGCCACCGCCGCTACTGGATCTCGCGCAATCGCCCGGTCCTGGCCGGCGGTGACGGTACCGACATCGACGCCAGCAAGTCCAAATATATCGGCATCACCCCCATGGGGATGGCATTCTCAACCACCGACGAGCGCGTCGAGATGGTTCAGGGCCTGGTCGAAGGTCTGCCGAGTGGGTGCCGCCGCCGCCTGACCTCTCCGGCGTCCGGTCCTCATCGCCGTCGTCGCCGGCTGCGGACGCCGCCCCGGTTCGCCCGCCGGCGCCTCTCCGGGGGGGCGGATTGGATCGCAGCCCTGGTCGACCCATCATTGGCCTCATCCTCGTAGGCCGCAAACCCGCCGGTGTTTCGGATGCGCCGAATACGCGGGCGGTCGCGCGTCAGCCACAGCGTTTGCGTGATCACCGTCAGCACGATCCCCGGCGCTGCCAGCGCCCACAGGGTGGGATCCACGATGGCCGGCTCGCCGTTTCTGCCAGTGGTATTGCAACCGCAGGAAAATGAACCCGCCGCCCACGATGATCCACGCCCACGACAGTGCCCCGCTGACCACGCCGTTATGCCAGGGCGACCGTATGAAAAGGATTGCCGTGCACGGCCACCAAACGAAGGTCGGCACCAGGAACCAGCCCTGGTAGTACCAGGGTTTGAGCGCCTCCGGTGGAACCGGCGGCGGTGGCGGCAGGGGCTCGTAGGCCGGCGCTCCCTGCCCTTCGTTCGCCGTTTCCGGCTGCTCGGTTTCCCCCGCCCGCGGATCCATCGTCACACCGTGATCCGGCCTTGGTCACGCGCCAGCGCCACCCGCGGTGCCAGACCGTCTAGGCCGACCTCAAGGTAAGTTGGCTCGTCTTCGTTCACCCGGAGCTCCACATTCCTGTTCGTGACGCGCTCCAACCCGTCTTCCACCCGCGCGACGAAAACGTCGTCATCCATGGCAGTCCTGTGTCCCTCCGCCGACCCATCTAGATCCATCGTCGCCGCAGCACCGTGCTGCCGGAGCCGATATACACAATCTATTTTATCAGCCGGCCCGGTATCGGGAACGAGGGTCGCGCCGCCCCTGTGCTATCATTCCGCAACCCACGTCCCGCACCCCGTCGCTGCCCTCCCGTCCTTGTCGATCCGCCGATGGCATTCATCCCCGCTGCCCTGATTCCCCACTGGCTGCGCACCTATGCGGCCGTGATCCTGGCCGTATCGCTGGCGGTCAACCTGATCACCAGCTTTTCCCTCTACGTTCAGGCGCTCACCATCCCGGGGATGAAGAGCACCTTCGAGCTGTCCTACACCACGGTATTCGTGCTCGTGGTGGCCCTGTCGATCTCCCGCGTCGTGTCCGGCTTGCTGTCAGGCGCGGCCGCCTCGCGTTACGGCGGGCGGTGGATGGTTATCGCCAGCATTTTCGTGCAGGCCGCGTCGATGGCCCTCTTGGGCTGGTCGCCCAGCTATTGGGTAGCCCTGATGGCCATGGTTGCCGTGGGTGTTTCGTCAGGCGCCGCCCTGACTCCCATGATGGGGATGCTGGCTCCCTGGTTCCGCATCAACGACCGCGGTGTTGCTGCCGGCATCGCCGCCTCGGGAGGCAGCCTGGCGATAATTTTCACCGGCGTCATTGTCCCGCCGCTCACCGGCGTGTTCGGTGACGAGGCCTGGAGATACACCTGGTACGTGCTGGCCGTGACCAGTGTCCTGATCGGGTTGGTATGCGTCGGCTTCATTCGGGGAGCGCCGCCCGCCGTGGTCCCAGTCGTCGGCCGGGCCGCCGGCAGTCGCAACTGCGCGGCAGCACCCAACCCGCAGCGGCCCCGCCGGCTGGCCGGTCCAGGTCTACACCAATCCCTACGTTTGGCTCATCACCGGCATGGCGTTTTGCTCCGGGTTCGTGCACGGCATCCTCACCTCCAGCTACGGCGCCTACCTGGAGGTCGAACACGGAACGGATGTGGCGGTGGTGGGCGCGCTGTTCATGCTCATCGGCATTCTCAGCATCGGCAGCGGCGTCGGAGCCGGCGCGCTGTCCGACCGGGTTGGCCGCGGTCTGGCGTTCGGTGCGACGTTCCTGATCGAAGTCGCCTGCCACGCCCTGTTCTGGTTGATGCCTGAATTGGTCTTTTTCATCATCGCTTCGGTGTTGGCGGGGTTGGCCCTGCGCGCGACATACACCATCTGCGCGGCCGCGGCCGGCGACTTTGTGCCCGTTTTTATGGCCCCGGCCGCATTCGGATTGATGGGCATGGGAGCGGGCATCGGGGGTACAATCTCTCCCGCAATATCCGGCCCAATCGCCGACGCCACCGGCACGCTGAGATGGTCTTTCGCAATGGCCTCCGGCGCGGCCTTGATCGGTGCCGGGTTGGGTTTCACCCTTCACATAATGACCCGAGTTCGTGATACGGGCGCCGCCGGAGACGCCGCGGCGCCGGCTCACCTCTGAGCCTCGAACCCGTTCGTGTACCCCGGGTCCTCCGCAGGTGGTGCGATTTTGACCGACAGCAATAACGAAGATTTCCACCGCGCCATGGTCGTGGTCGCCCACGCGGACGATGCCGAGTGGGGCTGTTCCGGGACGGTGGCTCGCTGGTGCGACGAGGGCATGCACGTCGTTTACGTGATCTGCACCGACGGCAGCAAGGGCACCTCCGACCCGGCCGTTTCCGCGCAAGAGGTCATCGCATCCCGCCGCGCCGAGCAGGAGGAGGCCGGCCGCGTCCTCGGCCTGTCGGAGGTGGTCTTCCTGGGCTTTCCCGATGCCTACCTGCAATCCAACCTGGAGCTGCGCAAGGCCATCACCAGGCAGATCCGCCAGCACCGTCCCGACGTGCTGGTCTGCATGAACCCCGTTCGCAACCTCGACGGCGCCGGTTACATCGATCACCCCGATCATTTCGCGTCCGGTGACGCTGCCATGGGCGCCGTTTACCCGTCGGCGCGCGATCCGCTCACCTTCCCCGAGCTCATCGCCGACGAAGGCCTGGAACCCCACAAGGTGCGCGAGATCTGGGTTATGGGCCGTACCAGTCCCGATCACTTCGTGGACGTCACCGATCACATGGAAACGGCCGTCGCCGCCCTCCGCGCCCACCGCAGCCAGGTGGACCACGCCGGTGCCGACCATCACCTGCGCGAATGGCGCCGCCGCGACGGTCCCAGAATTGGCGTGGAATATGCCGAAGTGTTCAAGCGTTTTCGCCTCGGCTAAACTGGCCGGCAACCCTCGCCGCGTGCCGCCGGTGGACGGCTCCCGGATCAGGATAACCGGTGCGAATGCGCGCCACGTTCAATCGTAAACTTATTGACATTCGACCCTTCCGGCGATACGATTCTAAACTGATAATCGTTCCGCGATAGGGACGGCGGATCAAACCGTTCCGTATTGCCGGTACGTTTGTACTTGCGGTATATTTGAACCACAAAGAATCGGCCGATCGGGACCCCGTCCCCAAGGTACACCAAAGGAGGAAACAATGGCAGGAAGCAACGACGTCGCACTGATGGCGCACCTTCTCCGCCGGGCCGGCTTCAACGCCAGCCGTGACGAGATCGAAACCGCCGCTGCGAAGGGCTATGACACCGTGGTGGAGGAATTGCTGAACCCCGGCAACACCTCGGGCGTTGAAGACGACCTGATGCTGCGCTATCACCCCACCTACAACCACCCGGGCGCCATCGAGATCAACATCCAGAACTGGGTGTATCGCATGGTCAACACCGAGTACCAGCTCAAAGAGAAGATGGCTCTCTTCTGGCACATGATCTTCTGCGCTGGCCACTCCAAGATCGACTCCGGCGAGGAAATGGGCCGCATGGTCCAGATGTTCCGGGACCGGGGCATGGGCAGCTTCCAGGAACTGTTGATGGAATTGTCCACCAGCCCCGCCATGGTCTACTACCTGGACAACAGCGAGAGCCACAAGGCCGCCATCAACGAGAACTATGGCCGCGAGCTGCTCGAACTGTTTTCCATGGGCGTTGGCATGAACGGCGACTTCAACTACTCCGAGGACGACGTCAAGACCACGGCGCGCGCCTTCACCGGTTGGAACATCGCCCCTCCGTATCCTCCGTTCCCCTACGGCCGTAGCCCCTGGGAATTCCGGTTTGACCCGGCCGACCACGACGCCTCCGAGAAGACCTTCCTCGGTCAGACCGGCAACTGGAACGGCGACGACATCCTGAATATGATCGCCGCCCACCGGGCCACCGCTCGGTTCATCTCCCGGCACCTGTACAACTACTTCGTCGCCGACGAGGTTCCCGTTCCCAGCTGGCGGCAGACACCGCCTAAGGACGAGACGCTTCTGTCCGATCTGGAGCAGGCGTACTTCGACAACGACTACAACGTCACCGAGATGCTCCGCACCCTGTTCAACTCCGACGCGTTCAAGAACGCCCGCTACGCCAAGGTGAAGAACCCGGCCGAGATGGTCGCCGGAACCCTTCGCATGGTTGGCGATCACCGCGACGAGATCAAGCCTGGCATGTTTGAACTCAGCCAGGAGCCCAAGTACATGGGCATGGACCTCATGAACCCGCCCACCGTCGAAGGCTGGCACACCGGCCACGAGTGGATCGACTCCGGTACCCTGGTCGAGCGCATCAACTTCGCCGCCGACTACCTGGGCCGGACCGAGCTCCCCGGCGTCCAGAGCATGATCTCCCGGCTGATTGGCCAGGGTGACAGCCTGACCCCCGAGCAGTTCGTCGATAGCTGTGCTGACCTGGTCGGCTGCCTCAACCTCAGCGACGACACCCGTGAGCAGTTGGTCACCCACGCCGGCCGTGGCGGCGACCTGACCCACGGCACCGACGCTGAGCGTGCCGAGTTCACCCGCCGCTCCGGCGAGATGTTCCAGATCATCGCTTCGACCTCGGAGTTCCAGTTCGAGTAATCAGCGAAGCATCCTGCTGTTGGCCGGCCCAGTGCCTGCTAAATCCGGCGTCGGACCGGCCAACTACCATCACTACGACCAGATACACCAAATGGAGGACTGTCAAATGGTCTCTACCAACAAAGACAACGTTCTGGTGGTGCTCTCGCTGTCCGGCGGGAACGACGGCCTGAACACCGTCATTCCTTACAACGACGGCCACTACCGCGACTTTCGCCCGAACCTGGGCGTGGCTGCCGAATCGGTCATCGACCTGAATGGCGAAATCGGCATGCACCCCACCATGCTTCCTCTGAAGAAGTATTGGGATGAGGGCAAGCTCGCCGTCTTCCTCGGCATCGGCTACGCCAACCCCTCGTACAGCCACTTCCGCAGCATGGACATCTGGCACACCTGCGAGCCCGACACCATCGGGACCGAAGGCTGGCTGGGCCAGGTGATCCAAGAGCTGGACCCGAAGAACGAAGGCCAAGGCCTCACTGGCGTCAACTTCGGCCGCGGCCTCCCCCGCGCCCTCGCCAAGGAAGGCGTGCCCGTCGCCTCCGTCGGCAACCTCGAGACCTACGGCCTGCTCACCGGCATCGAAGGTGATGACCAGCGCGCCGAGGCCCTGGATCTCTTCAGCAAGATCTACGCTCCCACCGTCGGGCAGGGTTTCGTCAACGACTACCTGCGCTCCACGGGCACCTACGCCCGCATCGGCGCTGACATCCTGGCCACCGCGCCGCCGAAGTACACCTCCAACGTGGAGTACTCCAGCACCACCGTCGGCCAGTACATGAGGAACATCGCCCAGACCCATCTGGCTGACCTGGGTACCCGCGTGCTCTTCACCACCAGCCCCTACAACGGTTTCGACACCCATGCCAACCAGTCCCAGCTGCATAGCAGCCTGTGGACTGACGTGTCCGCCAACGTTGACACCTTCATCACCGACCTGCGGGAGCACGACGCCAGTGACAACGTCATCACGTTCATGTTTTCCGAGTTCGGTCGCCGCATCGGTGACAACGGCTCCGGCACTGACCACGGCGCCGGCTCCGTAGCTTTCGCCGTCGGCGAAAAGGTCAAGGGCGGCATCTACGGCGTCTATCCTTCCCTGGCTCCGGCCGATCAGGAAGAGGGCGGCAACCTCAGGGCCAACATGGACTTCCGCCAGGTCTACTCGACCATCCTGGAAGACTGGATGGGTCTCGACTCCAACCCCATCAACCGCGGCGTCTTCGAGAAGGTTCCCTTCCTGTAGGCCAACGGTATCGCGCCAATCGGGGCGGAGGGTCCTCGCCTGCGGGCCAATCCTCCGCCCTATCCTGACAACTGACCACCGACAAGAGAGGGAAGTCTATGAGTACCCATCTGTTTGGCCTCGTGGACACTGCTTTCACCTATAGCCATTCCGTGGGCCGCAACGAGTTCAACGGAACCGGTTTCCGCAACCCTGTGGACATGGCTATCGACCAGGAAGGCAAGGTCTACATCCTGAACCGCTCGTACGAAAACCGGCCCGACGGCGTGCACGTCACCGTCGCCACGCTGGATGAAGACTACGTGAGCGAGTTCAGCCAGTTCGGCGAGGCGCCGGGCGACATGTACTGGCCCACGTCTTGCGCCCTGGACGGCGACAACAAGCTGTACGTCGCCGACGAGTGGCTCAACCGCATCACCATCTACACCGAAGACGGCGACTACGTGTCCCATTGGGGCGAGGCGGGCAGCGGCCCCGGCCAGTTCAACGCCCCGTCCGGCATCGCCATTGTCGGCGACACCATGTGGGTCGTGGACAGCAAGAATAACCGGATCCAGAGCTACGGCCTCGACGGCTCTTTCAAGAGCCAGTTTGGTGAAACCGGCTCCGGCGACGGCCAGTTCAATATGCCTTGGGGCATCTGCCTGGACCAGGACGGCCTCGTCTACGTCGCCGACTGGCGCAACGACCGCATCCAGGTGTTCACCCAGGCCGGTGAGTGGCAGGCCAGCTACGGAACCAGCGGCGACGGCCCTGGCCAGTTCAAGCGGCCCAACGCTGTGTTCGTCGACAACGATGGCGACATCTACGTCTGCGACCGCGAGAACGACCGCGTGCAGATCCTGGCCCCCGACGGACGCTTCCGCGCCCAGCTGAAGGGTGACCACCAGATCTCGGATTGGGGCAAGAGCAAGCTCAACTCCAACCCCGACATGATCCGCCAGCGGACCATGGCCATCACGCACGACAGCGGCACCTTCGAAAAGATTTTTGCCAACCCGTGCGCGGTGCGCGTAACCTCTTCCGGCCAGATCGCGATCCTCGACCACACCCGTGGCCGCATCCAGGTCTACCAGAAGGAAAAGGAGCCCGTACTGCTCTAGCAGCGAACGGCAATTCCTGATCAGTAGGGGCGAATGATCATTCGCCCCTATTTTTATCTGTGGCGTGTCTCCCGTTCTGGCGGAACACGCCGACATAGTCGACGACTTGAGATCAGTCCTCTGGACCTTTCGGCATCCCGGCGTCGATCCAGGCGGCGACCTCCGCAGCCTCCGCGCGCGACAGGAACGGACCTCGCAGCGGCATCCGGCCGAAGGTCCCGCAACCCAGGCGAAGCGAACGCACCAGATGCGTGTCCACTCCAGGCACCCCCGGCTCAATCGACGGAAAACCGTTCAACACCGACGCGGCCAACTCCTCCGGCGTCTCCCACCAGTATTCGTGTATGCCGGGGTAAGGTTGCCTTCCGTGCCGCTCGATCCAGCGTTCCATGATCACGTCCAGCAGTTCTTTGACCCGTGGCCAGTAGACGGGAGCGGCTTCGTTCGTTTGGGCGTCGGTGCTCATTTTGCGGTGGTCTCCGGTTGATGCAACGTTGGCGGATGATGAACTACGGATGGATGATCTATGGATTGGCGATCTGCGATTAGCGCGGGTGTTCCTGCACCGACTCGCGCTGCAGGAGTTCGATGGCGTGCGGCAGCACCGGCAGGACGACGTCGAGACACTCGCCCACGCCGCGAGGGCTCCCCGGCAGCGTGATGATCAGCGTCTGTCCCCGAATGCCCACCACCGAACGGCTCAACATCGCCATGGGCGTGAACTTCAGCGTCTGCGCCCGCATCGTCTCGGCCATCCCCGGCACTTCCCGGTCCATGGCCCGCACGGCGGCTTCAGGAGTAACATCCCGCCGACCCATCCCGGTCCCGCCCGTGCTGACGATCAGGTCCACCTCTCCGGAATCGGCCCACTCGCTGATCCTGCCGGTGATCGTGTCCGCGTCGTCCGCCACCACTTCGTAGCGCACTTCCTCATAATCTGGAGGGGGCAGCTTGTCGCGTATCGCCTGTCCGCCGGTATCCTCGCGCTCCCCTCGGGCGCCCGAGCTGCTGATGGTCAGAATTGCCAGACGGTACATGTCACGGATGGGCACAGGTGGTGTACGAGGGTGTAACGGGCGCAATGATACCACACGCCCCGGGCGCATCAGCCGCCACGCGCAGCCGGCGCCACCACCTCCCTCGTTGACACTGCAAACACGCAATACGTATAGTAATCAGGCGAACTGGACCAACGTCACCCCAACGCACGCTGACCACCCAACTGCGCATTTCCGAGGACCTTTCTAGACACTCACATGAGCTCTGAACCCACCAACTGCGTATTCTGTGAAATCGTCGCTGGACGCGAACCGGCCCGTATCCGTTATCTCGACAACGACCTGATCGCCATCGTCAACCGCCTGACGTGGGTTCCGGTAATGTTGCTCGTCATGCCACGCCGCCACATGTCCCAACTCGAAATGTGGAGCAGCGGGATCATGACCCGCCTGGGTGACGTGGCGGCAACCCTCGGCTGCATGTACTGCCCCAACGGGTTCCGGATCCTGTCCAACTTTGGCTACGATGGTTTGCAGAGCCAGTCCCACGGCCACGTGCACGTCATCGGCGGTCAGTTCCTGGGCCACTACGCCTGATGCCCGTGTGATCCCAAGAAAACCCCAATCCCTAGAATCCCCCAACCGAAGGAGACTTCGCCGTTATGCCTGAAACCGTCCTCTACGAAAAGACCGGGACCGACAACCACGTGGCGGTCATAACGCTCAACCGGCCCGAGTCGTCCAACGCCATCAACCGGCAACTCCGGCGCGAGCTGCAGGAGGTCATCAACCACTTCGACAATGAGGATGATGAAGCCTGGGTGGCCGTGGTCACCGGCTCCGGCCGAAACTTCTGCTCCGGTCGAGACCTGAAAGAGCGTGCCTCCGACAACGCCGAAGGCGTGCAGGCGCGCGCCGAAAACAGCATGTCGCCCAACAAGCCCCACATGTGGGAGCGGCCAGCCAAACCCCTGGTCGCCGCGGTCAACGGCGCCGCCGCTGCCGGCGGTTGGTCCATCGCCCAGATGTGCGATGTTCGCCTGGCGGCCGACAACGCCCGACTCGGCATCACCGAGACCAAGTGGAGCCTGATGCCGCCCTTCGCCGTCGAGCTCACCAAGATGATCGGCATCTCCAACGTCCTGGAACTCGTCATGACCGCCGACCTCCTGCCCTGCCGAACGGGTCCGGGAAATGGGCTTCCTCAACAAGGTGGTTCCCGCCGACGAACTCGTGCCCGAAGCCGTCAAAATGGCCGAGAGCATCGCGCAGAACGCGCCCTTGGCGGTTCGGACCATCAAGGACCTCGCCTACAGCAGCCTCGACATGTCCATTGCCGAAATCAGCGCCAAGACCTACGTGGCCTACGACTACATCCTCACCACGCAGGACAGCAAAGAAGGCCCGCGCGCCTTCGCCGAAAAGCGCCGCCCCAATTGGCAGCTCAAGTAGAGCGCTTCACCATGCGACGGCTAACCTTCGATGTCGTCAAAATGGGGAACAACTTTACGACTGGCGCTGCCGGTGGCGGTCGTCGGCGCGCTGGCCGTGGCGGGGTTATGTATTTTGTGGTGGAAGTTGGACGCGGTCACCGGATATGTGGGACTGCCTGCGAGTGAAAAACTTGATATAGTGCGAGTGTATCTGCTGTCAGTCGGCGGTCTTCTACTAATCTGGCAAATACACGTCGCCAACCGTCGCGCAACGTCGGCGGAGCGCACCACCGAGTTGACGGCATTGGGCAATATCACCGAACGACTGAACTCCGCCATCGTCAACTTGGGCAGCGAGCAAAAAGTTATCAGGATAGGCAGCCTTCACCAATTACACCACATTGCGCGGGATGCGTCGGATTACCGTCGGACAGTGTTCGACTTGGTGGATGCCCATTCCAAATCGCTTGACCAGGACGAAGATAGAGATGAGTGGGATATCACCACCCGGATGCTGAATCAAGACACCCGGGATGGAGGTGTTTACTATGACCAAAATGCGGAAGATGGGCCGCGAACTCAGTCGTGAGAACTTGCAGGGCAAGTTGCTGGACAATCTGGATTTCAGCAATAGTCGGTTCGTTCAGTCCGATTTGCAACGAGTCGTGTTCCGAAATTCGTCGATCAACAACGCGAACCTATACCAGGCCTTGCTACAGGAAGCCGACCTGACCAATGCGCAACTGGTCGCTTCGGATCTCATCGAGGCCAATCTGTCCAACGCTAAACTTGTTTCCTCTAACCTACGCCATAGCAAACTGGACGGCGTGAATTTCGACGGCGCGGACCTGACTAACGCTGACTTGAAATTCGCCACTGGCTATACCGCAGGGCAATTGAGTGAAGCGCGCTCTTTGTACCGGACTACGGGGATACATCCGAACGTAGCTGCCGAGTTGCGCGAGAGTCATCCCGATCTGTTCACCCCTCCGCCAGGATTTGTCGTCTCTGATCACACGCCTACGGCCACATTCAGCTTCCAACGCTCAGTTTTCGGACCCATCGGTTCCCTGTTTTCACGCTCCAAGAATTAGCGAGGAGAATTGACATGACCACCCAAGTACAACCCAAGAGCCGGACCGTCACCGCCAACGGCATCAACCTGCATTATCTCGACTGGGGCGCCGAGGGCAATCCTCCGCTCGTCCTCCTGCACGGCCTGCGCGGGCACGCCCACGTTTGGGACGACGTCGCGGAATGCCTGTGCGGCGACTATCACGTCTATGCCGTCGACCAGCGCGGGCGCGGCGACACCGACCATGCTCCGGGCGGCGACTATTCCGGCGATGCTTTCGTCGCCGACCTGCTCGGTTTCGTCAATGCCATCGGCCTGGAAAAGTTTGTCCTCTTCGGCCACTCCATGGGCGGCCGCAACAGCCTGGCTTTCGCCGGTGCCCATCCCGAAAGGCTGGAACGCCTTTGCATCGTGGACATCGGCCCGCGCATCGAACCCACCGGCGGCAACCGCATCACCGAAGAACTGCGCGGACTCCCGCCTGGATTCGATAACTTCGAGGACGCGCTGGCCCACGTCCAGGCGGCGAACCGCTTCGCGTCGGAACCCGTCATGCGCCGCCGCCTCGCGGGACAGACCCGGCAACTACCCGACGGCAAGATCGATTGGAAATTCGACCCCGCCATCCGCGAGCAGCGCATCAACGGCACCGCCGCTCCCGCCGCTGACCTCTGGCCCGCGCTGGAAAACATCACCTGCCCTACCCTGGTGGTTCGCGGCACGGAAACCGACCTGCTCACCCAGGATACCGCCGACCGCATGGTGGACACCCTGGCCCAGGGCAGCATGGTCAACATCGAACGCGCCGGCCACATGGTGTTTGAGGACAACCCGTCCGACTTCATTACCGCCGTAAAGTCCTGGCTCACCGACTGATCGATCCGTAGCGCTTCCCGCGGATCGGGCCCGGCCCCGGGCCCGATCCGCCAACGTCGCCATGCTAAAATCCGCTCATTCGATTGCGACGGCCCACGTGTCGCCGAGGTAACCTGCCATGAAAGTCTCTTTCTTCCACCTGATGCCCTACCAGGACCTGCCGGATGATTTCGCCCAGCAGCACCACTCGGCTTGGGTCGATCTGCCCAATGAAAACTTCGACCCCGCCAAGGGCAACGAGTATTACGCCCAGTACATCGACCAACTCCGCTACGCCGACGAGGTCGGTTTCGACGGGATCTGCGTTAACGAGCATCACAACAACGCCTATGGCATCATGCCGTCGCCGAACCTGATCGCCTCGGTGCTCGCCAACTCCACCAATAACGGCGCGGTGATCGTGCTGGGCAACAGCCTCGCCCTCTACAACCCGCCCCTGCGCGTCGCCGAAGAGATGGCCATGCTGGACGTCCTGTCCGGCGGTCGCCTCGTCGCCGGCTTCCCCGTGGGCACCGCCATGGACACCACCTTCTCCTACGGCCAGGTCCCAATCACCCTGCGTGACCGCCACACCGAGGCCCACGACGTCATCATGCAGGCCTGGACCCAGCACCAGCCCACCATCTTCAACGGCAAGTACAACAAACTGCGCTACATCAGCATCTGGCCGCGGCCGATGCAGGAGCCGCATCCGCCGGTCTGGATCCCCGGCTCCGGCAGCCTGGAAACCTGGGACTGGGTTCTGGACCGCGACTACGTCTATTGCTACCTGTCCTACTACGGCTACCTCCGCGGCCACAACATCGTCAAGGGATACTGGGAGCGCGTCGCCGAGCGCGGCATGGACGACAACCCGCATCGCCTCGGCTTCCTGCAGTTGGTATGCGTCTCCGAGACCGACGAGCAGGCGGAGCAGGACTACGAGCAGCACGTCAAGTATTTCTACGAAAAGATGCTTCGCGTGTACCCGCCCTTCGCCGAGTCCCCCGGCTATCGGTCCCTCGAGTCCATCCGCAAGTCCCTGCGTCCGCAGATGGGTGAAGAAGCCCAACGCACCGCCCAGGAGAACACCTGGAAGGACTACATCGAACAGGGCCACGTCATCGGCGGCAGCCCGGAGACCGTCCGCCGCAAGCTGGAAGAGGCGTGCGATCTGCTGCGCGTCGGCCACCTGATGGTCCTCCTCCAGATCGGCAGCATGCCCCCCGAGCTGGTCCGCAAGAACACCGACCTGTTCGCCAACGAGGTCATGCCCCACATCAAGGGCATGTTCAACGAATACGATGACCCGTGGTGGCCCGAGCGCCTCAAGTCCACCACCGCCGAAGCGGTCGGCGACTGACCACGTTGAACTCCGTGGCTTTCGGCGAGAGAGAAATCGCAGCCGCCGTGGCGCGCGGTTTGGCTGACGCGAGAGACCCGGCCCAACCGGGAGACGGTGGCAGGTCGCCGGTTAAATACGCTCAATTGAGCGCAGATTTCCGCGCCAGCGCCTCGCGTCACCTCAATGTTGACGGCGATCTGCCCCAAGCCTCTGGCAAGGCTTGGGGTTTGGTCGCGGAGACCATCAAGGCCGTCAGCGCTCATCACGGAGGGATCATCCACGCTCACCGTTCCATCTGGTACGTGCTCCGCGAGTTGAGCCAGTTGGTGGGCGAGTCCGGAGACGAGCAAACGCAGGCATGGATCAACAACGCTTTCAGGAGTGCCCGGTCACTGCATACCAATTTCTACGAGGACGAAGAGAGCGAGACCGAGGTGGCCGCCGGACTGGTGTTGTGCGAAGAGCTTTCCGAACGCATCTACGAACTGTTCTGGGCCGACCACCCTTCGGGCGTCCAGCCTACCGACCGCGAGGTTAAATGATGAGTGAAAAACTGCAACAGGGCGACCGTTTGCCCGAACTGACCCTGGACCTCATCGACGGCGGGACCTTTAGCCTGCCCGGCGATATGTCGTCCCGCTCTCGCCGTGCTCTTCTATCGCGGCGTGTGGTGACCCTACTGCTCGCGGCAGTTGGCCGCGTGGCAGTCGCAACAGGATTCTTTGGCCGAGAAGGGCCTCTCCATCATCGGCGCCAGTGTCGAACCCAAGGAAATAGTCCAGGAGATGGCCACCAAGTCGGGCGTAAGCTACCCGATGGCCTACGGTGTCACCCGGGAACAGGCCGATGTGCTCGGTTCCTGGTGGTCCGACGACCGCGGCGGCTACATCCAGCCCACCGAGTTGCTGCTCGGGCGCGGCGGCACCATCTTGGGTTCGATGTACGCCAGCGGACCCGTCGGTCGCGTCAGCCCCGACGAGGCCGTGCATTTCATCGAGGGCCGTGAACGTGCCCGATTGCGCAGCCAGTAGACTGTAAGGTGACGGGCCTGCAAACCCGTCACCCTTCGGCGTCCACCCGCACCGCGCACACCTTGTACTCCGGTATCCGCGAATCGGGGTCGTACACCGCGTTAGTCAGAAAGTTCGCCGCCGAGTCGTTCAGGCGCACGAACGGAATGAAGACCTCGCCGGTGCGCATCCGGTAGGTGTACCGCGCCACGCCGCTCAGCTCCCCCCGTCGCGAACGGACCCGCACTCGCCCGCCATCGCGCAACCCGAACCGCTCTCCGTCTACGGGATTGATTGACACTTCCAGCTCCGGCATCCGCGCCAGCAGTCCGCCCACGCGCCTCGTCATCGTGCCGCCGTGCCAGTGGTACAGCACCCGCCCGGTGTTCAACACCAGCGGGAACCGCTCCGTGGGAGTCTCCACCGCCACCGGCCCCTGCTCGTAGCCCACGAATTTGGCCCGGTCCCCCCGGGGGAAACCGTCACGATAGAGGTAGCTGGTACCGGGATGGTCCGGTGTCGGACACGGCCACTGGATACCGCCCTCGGCGTCGAGACGCCCGTAGGAGATCCCGGCCAACTGCGGCGTCAGCCCGGCCATCTCCACGAATATCTCGCAAGGATCCTGAAAGGCGAATTGCTCCCGCCACGGCAGGCCCAGCAGATCGCACAACCGCGCAGCCAGCTCCCCGATGATGGCCCAGTCTGGCCTGCTTTCCCCCACCGGCTCCACGGCTTGCCGGACCCGCTGGACCCGGCGTTCGCTGTTGGTGAAGGTGCCGTCCTTCTCCGCGAAACTGGTCGCGGGCAATATGACGTCCGCTAGCTCGGCTGTCTCGTGCATGAAGATGTCCTGCACCACCAGGAAATCGAGCTTGCGGAACAGTCCCTCCGCCCGGTTCAGGTCCGGCTCGCTGAGCAGCGGGTTCTCGCCGGTGATGTACATCGCCTGCACTCCGCCGGCTTCGCCAATGGAATCCACCATGTCCGTGACCACCCGGCCCGGCTGGTCAGGGAGCGCCCCGGCGGCCTGCCAGGCCCGGCCAAACTTCTCCACCGACTCTGGAAGCAGACCCTGGTACCCTGGCAGCGAGTCAGGCACGCATCCGGCGTCGCCGCATCCCTGCACGTTGTTCTGCCCCCGCAGCGGCGAAATGCCCGAACCCGGGAAGCCCATTTGCCCGGTTACCAACGCCAGGTTGAGCGCGGAATGGACGTTGGCGGTACCGTTGGTGTGCTGCGTCAGTCCCATTCCCCATATCAGGCAGGCCCCCCCGCGATCACTATCAGCATCCCCGTGTCGTGGCACCGGCGGCCGCGCCACCATGCGCGCGCCCGCGCGGATGTCCTCCGCTGCAACCCCGGTGATCGCCGATGCCCGCTCCGGCGTGTACCCGTCAATCACCGCCCTCCAGTCGTCATACCCCTCGGTCCTGCCATCCACGAACCCGTCGTCCGCCAGACCCTCCGCCACCACGACGTGCGCCATGGCGTTCAGCAGCGCCACGTCCGTCCCCGGATACGGCCGCAGCCACAGGTCGGCGTAGTCGCACATGTCGATCCGGCGCGGGTTGATCACGATCAGCTTGGCTCCGCGTTCCACCACCGCCCGCCGCATCCGCGACGCCGCCACCGGATGGTTCGACGTGGGATCGCATCCCATCACCACCAGGCAGCCGGCGTTCTCGTAGTCGGTGTAGGAGTTGCTCGTCGCCCCGCTGCCCAGCGAGGTGAGCATCGCAGCCACCGACGGCGCGTGGCACAGCCGCGTGCAGTGGTCGATGTTGTTGCTGCCCATCACCAGGCGGGCGAACTTCTGCTGCACGTAGCCGTCTTCATTGGTGGCCTTGGCGGAGCACAGCGTTCCAAAAGCCTCGCCGCGATAGTCGGCCAGGCGCGAGGCTACCAGGTCCAACGCCTCATCCCACGTCGCCTCCCGAAACTCGCCGGCAAACCGCTCGCCTTCCCGGATCAGCGGTCGTTTGATGCGATCACCCGTGCTGCACGAACGTGTAGCCGAACCGGCCCTTCACGCACAGCATCCCGACGCTCGAAAGGTTGTCCGGATCATCGTGCGACGCGACAATCCTGCCCGCCTCCGGTCCTTCCGTGGCGTCGCTGACCTCCAGCTTAATGCCGCAACCGACCCCGCAGTACGGACACGTCGTCTTGACCTGGTGGGCTGGCGCCCCGGTCTCCGGCGGTGCTTTGACGCTGATCGCCCCCGTGGGGCACACGCTCAGGCATTGCCCGCAGGTGGTGCAGATGCTCTCGGCCAGCGGCTTGTCCCCCGCCGTGGCGATGCGCGCCGACCCGCCGGCTCCCAGCACGTCTATCGCGCCGATGAACTGGTGGCCGGACTGGCAGGCGTTCACGCACCGGGCGCACAGGATGCACGCGTCCATCGCCAGGTTGAACACCGGGTTGGACTCGTCCGTCGCCTGGCGTTCCCGGGAGTCCCACCGTCCGCCGGAGATGCCATGCAACTCGGCTGCGTCCGACAGCAGACCGTACCCTTCAATCGATCCGTTGCCGCCGTTCCCGTCGCCCACCATGCCCAGCGTCAGCTCGATCACGCCGGAGCGGATGCGCTTCGCGTCGGCCGTGTCGGTTCGTATCACCATCCCGTCGCTCGCCGGCGTCGAGCAGGATGCGGGAAACCCTCTTACCCCGTCGATCTGAACCAGGCAGGTCCGACACGCCCCGATGGCCGGCATGTCGGCGTCCTTGCACAGTTGCGACAGCGGAACGCCGACCGCGTTTATGGCATCCAGCGCGCTTGCCCCTGCGGCCACGGCGACCGGGATCCCGTCAACTGTTACGCTGATCGTTGGACTGGCGACGACCATCGTTGGTACCCCCAACCCGCTGCTCCCGCAATTCGGGAGGCGATTGACTATTGGCTAGCCCTCGAAATAACCCTCTTCTCTGAATAGCTCGGCCAGCCTCCCCACGCCTTCCCGTATCTCGGCCGGCGAGTTGTGGCTATAGGTGAGCCGAAGGTAGTTGCTGCGTCCCCGGTCCGCCCGGAACACTCCGCCGGGGTTGTATTTCACGTCCCGCTCCGTCGCTTTCTCCAGCGTGGACCACGTATCGGCCCCTTCCGGCAGTCGCACGAATACCATCATGCCGCCGTGGGGATGCGTCCACTCGCAGAACGCCGGGAAGTTTTCCTCCAACGCGCCGAGCAACGCGTCCCGACGTGTCAGCAGCGCCTGCCTGACCGTTTCGATGTGCTCCGCCTCGTGCTTCCTCATGTACTCGTAGACCATCATGGTCGCCAGGTGACTGACGCCCCGACGCGGCAGGTTCTCGGAATTGGCCCGTGGCAACGCTGACCTTACGCCCGGAGGCAGCACTCCAAATCCGACCCGCAGCCCGCACCCCAACAACTTGGTGAACGACGACACGTAAATGACATCTCCCTCGTCGCTCATCCCGGCCATGGCCGGCGGAAGTGGATCGCCATCGATGCGGAAGTCCGCGTAAGATTCGTTCTCCAGGATCGGAACACCGTACCGCTGCGCCAGCGACAGAATCGCCCGTCGCCTCCCCTCGGACACCGTGAACCCCAACGGGTTCTGGAACACCGGGATCGTCCAGATGAACTTGGCCCGCCGCCCCGCCTGCTCCAGCGACTCCAGGGCTTCCTCCAGCGCCTCGGGCAGCATCCCGTCCTCGTCTCCCGCCACGTGGATCGGTTGGGCTCCCCGTTCCAGCATCATGCGCAGGCTGCCCATGTAGGTGAACTCTTCCACCAACACCGCATCGCCCGGGTCGATGAACGCTTCCAACAGGCTGGTGATCGCCCCGCCGGCGCCGTCCGTGATCACCACGTCGCCCGGTGAGGCCTCGTATCCACGGTTCGCGGCCAGCCGCTCGGCCACCAGTTCCCGCAGGCCCACGTGCCCGCCCGGCGGCGGATACCCTGCCAGCGAACCGGCTCCATCGGCGTCCAGACCGGACCGGATGGCCGACAGGTAGGCCTCGGAGTCGACGACCTCCGGGATGGCGTTCGTTACGGAGAAGACGTACTTCACCGACGCGCTGGCGCCCGGCGGCGTGGCAACCGCCCGGGGCAGGTTGCTGGAGAATAGGGTCGCGTAATCTACCATCGGGTCCTCCGGCGTTCGATATTGGGTATCCTATCAGATACGTTGGCGCAAATCGGACGGATTTTACCGCGCTTCCCGTCGAAAGTGCTCGGTCACACCCCGACTCGCCGGCGCTGCGCGACTCCTTCCCTCACCAGTGGTATCAGCTCTTTGCCGTAATCGGCGGCGTCCGCCAGCGGGTCAAACCCGCGTATGATGAACGCGCTGCACCCCAGGTCATAGTACGCCAGCAGCGCGTCCGCCACCTGCTGCGGCGTGCCCACCAGGCAGGTGGTGCTCCCCGACGCGCCGCTCGCCGCCGCGATGGGCATCCACAGCCGCTCGTCGTGCACGTTGCCTTCCGCCGCGAACCGCAGCAGACGCCACGCCCTTCCGACTGCGGCCGCGTCGGCACGCCCGGGGTGATTCGTCCCGCCGTCGCCTGCTGGATCCGCGCCAGGATCTCCTCCGCCCGTTGCCAGGCCTTTTCCTCCGTTTGCGGCGATGATGGGCCGTGCCGATAGGCTGAACCGCATTTCTGCCGGGTCCCGACCCGTCGCCGCCACCCGTCGGCGCACATCCGCGATGCGTTCGGCGATGGACGCCCTGGGCTCTCCCCATAGCGCGAACAGGTCCGCGCGCCTGCTGGCGGTATCCAGCGCCGCCTCCGACGCTCCGCCGAAAAACAGCGGTACGTGCGGACTCTGCCGGCACCGGGCCTGGCTGTACGCCGCCTGTAGTTGGTAGAACTCCCCTGCGTGGTCGAAGGGCTCCGTCTCCGTCCAGATGCGCCGCATCACGTCCAGGTAATCGTCCGTGCGCCGGTACCGCGAATCGTGGTCGAGCCAGTCGCCGTCCTGCCGCTGCTCGATGTCGTTGCCCCCGGTGATGATGTGCAACGCAATGCGTCCGTTGGTCAGTTGGTCCAGCGTGGCCGCCTTCCGCGCCGCTAGCGTGGGCGCGACGAAGCCGGGCCGGTGCGCGATCAGGTAACCCAGCCGCTCGGTGTGCGCCGCCGCATAACCCGCCACCTCGAACCCGTCCGGCGTCGACGAAGAATATCCGGTCAGCACCATGTCGAAACCGGCCGCCTCGTGCGTGCGGGCAAAGTCGAGGATGTAGTCCGGATCCACCCCCGACGGCACTTCGGCGCCCGGGTTGATCCCGCCCCCGAACAGGCTCAACGTGGCTCCCTGGTTGGCCGCGGATTCGCGTACCACGCCGATCATGCCAATGATGGTCACGCCGTCCTCGCCGTAAACGCTGGGGGCGGTCCGTTGCGGTTGGCTGCCGTTGCCGCGGGCTGCGCTCATTCCTGCCATCTCTCCGGAGTCATCACAATTTTGCCGTAGTTTAGACCATTTCCTTGCCGTTGCGCCGATGCCATAAAAATCAAATATCAATTATTTTGATTTGGGGTTGACAAGCATCCGCACCCCGTATACTATGTATTCAAGGTGCTGGGGGTACAGGGAACCGCCACCCGCCGAAAACCCGATGGCGAAGCCGTCGTCAACACAGGAGGTTAGAAGTGGTCACGCTGATCGAGCTGAACCATAGCTGGCATTACCCTTGTAAACGCCCTGTTGGCGAGACCGCCACGGCATGACGATGCTGGACGGCCGCTGACAGGGTGAACACCCGTCAACCCGACGCATCCTGGCGACGGGACGAACGGAAACCAGCAACCGGGGCCCTGACTGTTTATCGGGCCCCGGTTTAGTTTTGCCCCCGCCGTCAAAAACGTTCGCCCATGCGAAACGTCCGTTGGTCTGACGCTGGTCGGCCGTCCGCCACGATCCGCGGTCCGACGCCGGTCAGCCGGCCCCCGACGCTTTCAGCGCCGCCTGGTATTGCTCCGGTGTGTTCACGTCCCACAGCAACTCCGGCGCTCCCAACTCCACCCGCTGTGTGGCGTCACGATGCCGTTCGGTCACCGCCCGCATACCCTCCGTCCGCTCGTCGATGGCGATGAGTTCGCCGTACAACGTCCGGCTCACCACAATCGGATGGCCCCCCTTCCCCTCGCAGGTGGGAATTGTAATCAGATTGCCATCCCCGTTGCGGTGCGCCCGCAGAGCCTGCCCGATGACCCTGGCCGACCGCGGCTGGTCAACGTTCAGCATCATGATTGCCGCATCAGGATCACCCGACGGGCCCATCGCCCACAACCCGGTTATGATCGACGTTGTCTTGCCCAGCGCGTAATCATCATTGACCACGCATCGCACCTTCCCCAGGGTGTACACGTCTCGGTTCGCCCCGATACGGGCCTGCAATTCGTCCGCCCGGTGCCCCAACACAACGATCACCTCATCTGCCCCCGCTTCCCGCAACGCCACGATCTGGTGGATGATCAGCGACCGTCCGTGCCAGTCCAGCAGCGCCTTCAGCGTTCCCATCCGCCGCGACACGCCGGCCGCCAGCAAAATCGCCGACGTAAATGGCGAGGTGTCAGTCATACGTTGCGTACACGGTGGACGGGGCGGCAGGACTGCAGCCCAAGCGGTTTCCGACGGTTTCCAAATTCGTCACCGTAGCCGAGCTGGGAACACTCCACACAGCGCCAGCACAGGGTTCCCGTTGACGGTACAACATCGAGCTCCAACAGAACCGGGCCGCCCGATTATCAGTCCGCCGGCATCCCCATCGCCCGGTTGGCGCGCTGCTCGGCCCGATCCAGGTACCAGTCGTCCATCGTCATCGGGCTGCCCTTTCCGCCGCGCCGCGCCATGATGACCTCGGACATGATGCTGACCGCCAACTCTTCCGGCTCCAGCGCGCCGATGTCCAACCCGATGGGCGCTCGCACTTCCGCCAAGCGCTCCCGTGACACCCCTTCTTGGAGCAACCGCTGGTAGATCATCAACGTCTTGCGCCGGCTGCCCAGAAGCCCGACGTATCGCGCCTTGGTCGTCAGCGCCGACTCCAACGCCACGTCGTCGAACCAGTGCCCGCGCGACGCCACCACGATGAAGCTGTTGACGTTGATATCCAGGTGCTGCGCCCAGTTGGTGTACGGCGTAACTATCGTCTCTTCCGCGTAGGGGAACCGCTCGGCGTTGGAGAAATCTTCCCGGTCGTCGACGATGTACACCCGGTACCCCAGTCGGTGCGCCAGGTCGGCCGTCGCCTTCCCCACGTGTCCGCCGCCCACCATCACCAGCGTCGGCGGTGTGGTGAACCCTTCGATGAACAACTCGGTCTGGTCGTCAATGTCCACTGATTGGTTGGCTCCCACCGCTGCCACGCGGCTGGCAGCCTCCAGCGCGACCTCGTCCAGTTCCGCAGTGCCGATGCCGCCGGCTACCGAGCCATCGGATCGCAGCAGCAGCTTCGCGCCCAGGCGAGCCGTGTCCCCGTCGGACCGCACCACCGTCGCCAGCGCCGCCGGTTCAGCCCCGTCGTACGCGCCTAGCAACTCCGATCCAATGTCGGAAAAGTCGTCGGTTTCCCAGAACGGCTCCAGGTAAAAGTACATCGTGCCGCCGCAAACCAGGCCGTCCCGGGCCGCGATGTCTTCGTTCAGGTAATAGTCCTTGAACTCCGGCCCGCCCTGGTTCCGCAGGATCTCCCGCGCCGCGAACCAGATGTCGCCCTCGACGCAGCCGCCGCCCAGCGTCCCGACCGCCGTGCCGTCTTCCCGCACCAGCAGCATCGCCCCTGCTTTCTGCGGCGTGGACCCTTTGGTGCGCACGACCGTGGCCAGCACGCAGGGGTTGCCAGATTCCAACTGACTTACCGCTTCCTGAATAACATCGCGCACGCTATCACCTGCCTGACGCCCGATTCTGTCGGGCTTGTACGCCGATTCACGCCGGAACCCACCGTTGCGCCGGCCTCACCTTGCTGGCGTCATTATACAGCAACCCCGTTTCGAGTTCGCGTTCCTACTCCCGCAGTCCTGCCCGGAATGCGCGGCGGCCATGTCCCGGAAACACGCCGGAAACCCTCGCACTGACAGCCGGGCGCCCGCTCCCGCGGTGGCACCCCCACCCGCCCCTCGTGTATGATTGGTAGCCATAAGATCAGGTCCATTGAGTTCGCAAATCCTCTCATCTTCTCAATCGGCGGTGACGATGATGACTGTTAACCAGCGCAGGGTAACCAAACCGGTATACGTCGGCGGAGTCAAGGTGGGCGGGGACGCCGACGTCACCGTGCAGTCCATGACCAAGACCGACACCCGCGACGTCAAGGCCACCGTGCGGCAGATCCACGAACTCGAAGAGGCCGGATGCGAGATCATACGCTCTGCCGTTCCCGACATGGAAGCCGCCCAGGCGATGGCGGAAATCAAGAAGCAGATTAGCATCCCCCTCATCGCCGACATCCATTTCCACTACCAATTGGCGTTGGAGTGCGCCGCCGGCGGCGTGGACTGCCTGCGCCTCAATCCCGGCAACCTCCGCAATGAGGATCAGGTGCGCGAGGTCGTCGCCTCTGCCAAGGAACGCAACATCCCCATCCGCATCGGCGTGAACTTCGGCAGCCTGCCTCCGGTGGGCGGCATCGGCCGCACCCGCGGCTTCTCCCGCCACATGGACCTCGTCAATCGCCTGCCCAAGGCCGGCGAGGCTCAATCCGGTGACTACAGCGTCGTCGACCACATGGTGGCCACCGCCCTGTGGGAAATTAGCCTTCTGGAGCAACAGGACTTCGAGCAGATCAAGATATCCATGAAGGCCTTCGACGTTCCCACCACTGTCGAAGCCTATCGCCGGCTCTCTGAGATGGTCCCCTACCCGCTGCACCTGGGCATCACCGAGGCCGGCACCGCCAAGTCCGGTTCCATCCGCACCGCCGTCGGGTTGGGCGTGCTGCTGTACGAAGGCATCGGCGACACCATCCGCGTCTCCCTCAGCGATGACAGCGTCGAAGAGGTCATCGCCGGCTACGAGATCCTGAAGTCGTTGAACCTGCGCGACAAGGGCGCCGTGATGGTCGCCTGCCCCAGTTGCGGCCGCGCCGACGTGGACATCCGCAAGCTGGCCAACGACGTGGATGCCCTGCTCCGGGGCACCGACCGCAACGTCAAGGTCGCCGTCATGGGCTGCGAGGTCAACGGTCCCGGCGAGGCCAAGGACGCCGACGTCGGCATCGCCGCCGGCGCCGGCCGCGCCATCATCTTCCGCAAGGGCGAAAAAGTCCGCGTAGTCCCCGAAGCCGAAATGCTCACCGCCCTCATGGAGGAGATCGAGAAAACACCATCCAAAGCCTGACCGCTCATGTACGAGGTCCTGCAAACGCCGGAATTCTTTGAGTGGACACAGACGCTCGATGCGTCAATCGCCAACCGCGTTGACAATGTTCTTGATCGAATGGAACAGGGCAATTGGGGTGATTACAAACCGATAGCTGGTGTTCCCGGCATCTTTGAACGAAGGTTGCTGGGCAGTGGCCCTGGGATCAGGCTCTACTTTTGCCGGCGCGGCAGCCGGCTTATAATTCTGCTAACTGGCGGTGACAAGTCCACCCAGCAAAGATCGGACATACGGCAGGCGCTGCGTCTTTCACGACTTTATCCATAAAGGAGCAGAGACCATGACTCTCATTCGGCACGATGACGCTGTACGCGACCGGGCGGCGCGCGACCCCGAATTCGCCCGCCTGCGACGGGAAACCGCGATCGAACTCCTTGGTGGCAACGATGAAGACCGCCGCATCGCCCTTCGGATCCTCAAAGTTCAACTGGCGCTATCCGATGACGAAATCCGTGCGCTGACGGGCGAGAGCGCCGCCGCATGACCACTGGCGTCCACGCTTCCGCCGTCGCTCCCTTCGACATCGCCGGCTTGCAGAACCTCGGCATCCCCGCCTTGCCGGCTGATCGCGAAGCCCTGCGCCTCCACCTGCTGGACGCCATCGCGCGCATTCGCCCCGTCCTGGAAGCCGACGCCGAGGCCAACGACGCTGCGGAGACTCTGGCGTGGTCATCCGTTGTCGCCCTGTACCGTGAGGGTCTGCTGTCCCTCAAGGTCCCTCGCGAGCTGAGCGGCCCCGAGGTCGATCCGCACCTCTACCTTGAGCTCTGCGACGAGCTGTCCTACATCAATCCGTCGGCCGGTTGGTGCGCGTTCATCAACAGCACCAGCGCCGCGTTGCTCGGAGCGTTCCTGCCCGACGCCGGCGCCCGACGCGTTTTCCCCGACGGCAGTATGCCCATCGCCTCCGGTGCGCTGATCCCTCGCGGACAGGCAACCCCGGTGGATGGCGGTTGGCGGGTGACCGGGCAATGGCCCTTCGCCAGCGGTTCGGCCCATTCCTCCTGGCTGTTGGCCGGCTTCCGCATCATCCGAGACGGCCAACCCGGGCCGGAGCACATGGTGATGGCCGCTTCCATTCACGACGTTCAGTTCCTGGACAACTGGCAGGTCATGGGCCTCAAGGGCACCGGCAGTCGCGATTTCGTGGTTGACGATTATTTCGTGCCTTCGGACATGGCCTTCGACCTGCTCACCAGCGACCCACGAAAGGGCGGGCCGCAGTTCTGGCTGGGCCGGCCCGGTTTCGTCACCCCGGACCACGCCGCCTTCGCCCTGGGCGTCGCCCGCCGCGCCCTGGATGAGATCGCCCTGCAGGCCGGATCCTACCGCCGCGGCTACCTGACCTCAACCATCTCCCAGCGCGGCTCGCTGCATCGCGACCTTGGTCGTTGCGACCAGCAGCTCCGCGCCGTCCGCGCCCTGTGCCGCGAGGTCCTGGACGAAGCCTGGCAGTTCTGCCTGCGCGGAGAACGCCCCGACCTGGAACGCCAGCTCCGCCTCCGCGGCGCCTGCGCCTACGCCACCGACGTCGCCTGCGAGATCGCGACCACCGCCTTCCGCTACGGCGGCGGCAGCGCCATCTACAACGACCGCGTGCTGCAACGCTGCATGCGCGACATCAACGCTGCCGCCCAGCACTTCATGGTCAACACCAGCGCCTACGACAACCTCGGCCAGTTCCGCCTCGGCCTCCCCAACGTCAACCCCATGGGGTAGTAGCGGTAACGCGACGTGCTGCCCTTGAGTCCGTCTTTTATTGTGGCTACAATGTGAAATGAAATAACCTATGCAATATGAATGGGACGAAGCCAAACGTGCCGAGACGCTCTTGAAGCACGAGGTTGACTTCGCCTCAATGGAATACTTCGACTGGGATACCGCACTACATCGCGCCAGCGACGGGATGGCGAGACCCGCTGGTCAGCATTGGGGTTGATCGGCAATCGCTTGTACCACGTTGTTTGGACGCAACGAGGACCAAATGTCCGCATCATCAGTCTCCGTAAGGCTAATGCACGGGAGTCAATCAGATATGTCGAGCGACAAGTTTGAAATCGTAATCCCCGGTCCCGAAGAGGACGCTGTTATCAACGCCGCTATCGCTGACGACCCCGATACATTCGAGCTGAGCGACGAATGGTTCACTGGCGCCAAACTGTCCCACGAAGCCGTGCCCCACGTCCTGGAGCAATATCGGCGAAGCAGAGGCAAGCAGAAGGAACCCGCCAAAACCGCAATCCACATCAGGCTGGACGCCGACGTTGTCACCTGGTTCAAGAACCACGCTCCCGGACAACGCGGCTACCAGACCCGCATCAACCAGGCGCTCCGGGAATACATTGCGCGGCAGAACAATAGGACAGGCCAATAGCGCAGCGGCCGGGGATTGCAACCCGTATGCGCGACATCTACGCCGCAACCATCCATGAACTGTTCAAAGATCGAGGAGCTGGCGTTGAGGTCCGGCCCCGAAGCCCGAACCCCGACCCGGTGGTTCGATACTATTGGCTGGACTTTGGCAAACTGTCGCTGAAATTGCGGACGGGGGAAGCACAATGCCCACCATGGTCGTTTGGGATAGTGATGATGAGACGGGGAGGCGGTTGCTGGAGCGCGGGGCCTCACGGCAGGTCGCCAGAAGAAGAGGCGCGTCGCTTTCTTGACGACGCGCTGGAACTACCCCACGCCGCGCGGAATATGGCCGAAGCCATCAGGGCCCGATTCGCGCCACTGGCCGACGTCGAGTTGGAACTACCTCCCCGAGAGGCTATCAGCGAACCTCCTACCTTCGATGGATGCGGTATTATTGTGACCAACCCTTGGTCAACCGAAGGAACTTCCCCATAATGCGTATCTCCCGCCTCGTCACCCGCACCCTCCGCGACGACCCGCCCGAGGCCGAAACCGCCAGCCATCGCCTGATGCTGCGCGCCGGCCTCATCCAGCAGGTCGCCGCCGGCATTTACGCCTACCTCCCCCTGGCCTGGCGCTCCCTCCGCAAGGTCGAGCAGATCGTCCGCGAGGAGATGGACGCCGCCGGCAGCCAGGAACTGCGCATGCCCGCCCTCCAGCCCATGGAACTGTGGGAGCAGACCGGCCGCGCCGCCGCTTTCGGCGACAACATGTTCTCCCTGGAGGACCGCCGTGGCCGTCCCCTGGCGCTGGCGCCCACCCACGAGGAGGTCGTCACCAACATCGTCAAGGGAAACGTGCAGAGCTACCGCGATCTGCCCGTTATCCTCTATCAGATGCAGACCAAGTTCCGCGACGAGCCACGACCCCGCGCCGGCCTCGTCCGTGTCCGGGAGTTCACCATGAAGGACGCCTACTCCTTCGACGCCGGCGACGCGGGCCTTGACGCATCCTACCAGGCCATGGCCCAGGCCTACCGCAACGTCTTCCGCCGTTGCAGCATCCCCGTCGTCATGGCCGAGGCCGACAGCGGCGCCATCGGCGGCAAGGACTCCCACGAATTCCTGCTCCCCACCGACACCGGCGAGGACACAGTCATCACCTGCCCGTCCTGCGGCTACGCCGCCAACGCCGAAAAAGCCTCCGGTGTCTATCCCGACCAACCCATTCCCGAACCTCTGCCCCTCGAGGAAGTCAGCACCCCCGGCATGAAGACCATCGCCTCCCTGTGCGAGTTCCTCGGCGTCGACGAGGCGCAAACCCTCAAGGCGGTGTTCTACGCCGCCGATGGCGAGGTCGTCTTCGTCACCATCCGCGGTGACCTCGACGTCAACGAGATCAAGCTCAAGAACGCCCTCCACTGTAACGAGCTCCGTCTCGCCGAGGACGAGGAGATCGCCTCCGCCGGCCTGGTTGCCGGCTCCGCCTCCGCCATCGGCATCACCAACGTTCGCCGCGTCGCCGACCCCTCCATTTCCAGCGGCGGCAACTTCGTGGTCGGCGCAAATAAAAACGACACCCACTACCGCAACGCCAATTACCCCCGCGACTTCGTCGCCGATCTGGTCACCGACATCGCCCTGACCAAACCCGGTCACCTCTGCGCGCAGTGCTCAACCCCACTGACAGCGACCCGCGGCGTCGAGGTAGGCCACATCTTCAAGCTGGGCACCTTTTTCAGTGAGACGCTGGGCGCCTATTTTCTCGATTCCGAAGGCGAACAGCAGCCCATCACCATGGGTTGCTACGGTATCGGCGTCAGCCGCATCCTGGCCGCCGCCATCGAGCAGAACCACGACGACCGCGGCATCATCTTCCCCGCCCCCATCGCGCCCTACGATGTCCACCTCGTCGCCCTGAACATGGCCGACGAGGCGGTGGCGGAAGCCGCCGTCGATCTGTACGACCGCCTTTGGGCCGCCGGCATTGAGGTCCTCTTCGACGACCGCACCGACGCGGCCGCCGGCGTCAAGTTCAACGACGCCGACCTCATCGGCCTCCCGGTGCGCCTGGTAGTCAGCCCGCGCAACCTCCGCCAGTCCGCCGTGGAGATGCGCGGCCGCACCTCCGAAGAAGCGGAGATGGTCGCCGTGGACGATGTCGTGGAAGCTGTTCGCGGAACGCTGCAGCCAGCCTAATCGCCGGATCCGCTCCCAACCCAACCTGGCGTACAAAAGGGGCGGCCCATGAGCCGCCCCTTCGCTGTTGATTCTGGCCCGCCCCGGTTACGGCTCCAGGATCAGCTTCCCGAAGAAGTTCGTCGCTTCCATGTCGTTGTGCGCGTCCGCCGCGTTGGCCAGCGGGTACGTCCTGTGGATCGCCGGATTGATGACCCCGCGGTTCAGGCTCGCCACAATCTGGCGCATGTCCTCCCGCGATCCCATGTATCCGCCGTAGATCTCGATCTGCCGGCTGAACAACAGGCCCAGGTGCAACTCCGCCCTCAGTCCGCTGGTCGCCCCGCAGATGCAGTAACGGCCACCCGGCCGCAGCGACCGGAAACCCTGCGCCCACACGTCCGCACCCACGTGGTCCACCAGCAGGTCCACTCCGGCCCCGCCGGTGATCTCCCGCACCCGCTGCGCGATGTCTTCCTCGTTGTAGTTGATGACGTGGTCCGCGCCCAGGCTCCGCGCCAGTTCCGCCTTTTCCGGCGTGCTGGTGGTCGCAATCACAGTGGATCCCCACCACGTTTTTGAAAACCTGGATCGCCGCCGCGCCCACGCCGGCCGAAGCCGAAAACACCAGCGCCGTCTCCCACGGTTGCAGCGCCGCCCGACGCACCGCCATGTTCCATACCGGCAGGTACGTGGTCGGAACCGCCGCGGCGTCCGCGAAGGACACGCTGCTTTCGAGCTTGTACGCGTTGACCTCCGGCACTACCACCAGCTCGGCGTACTCCCGTCCATCGCCGTTCCCAGGAATCGGCTGCGCCGGCACAGGTCGTCCCGACCCGAACCACACCACTGGCAAACCCCGCACGACAACCTCGGGTTCACCACCACGCGGTCGCCCACGCTCAGCGCGCTTACCGCGTCGCCGGTGGCAACCACCTCTCCGGCCGTGTCGCCGCCCAGGACCAACGGCGGCGGAAACTCCCGCTCCAGCCCTCGCTGCCCTTCCCGGGTGAAGATGTCCAGCCGGTTCAGCGCGCTCGCGCCGACCCTGACCACCACGTCGGATGCTCCTGGCGACGGGTCCGGGCGATCCCCGTACTGCAGCACCCCCACGTCTCCGTGCGCTTCGATGTAAACGGCTTTCATTGTTGGTTTTGCCTCCTTGGTACCGTCACTGTGGCGGCGGACGTCGGTTCTTGTAGCAGTCCTGCACAGGAACACGACGGCCAGCGTTTCGTCATGGCTCGCGGCCTGTCCGCACCGTGGAGCGTCGCTGTCCGGCGACCACGGCTGGTGGAACGGCCCGCCGCACATCTGGCACGTCGACCGGTGCGGCCCGTTGAGTTCGTCGTTGCAGACCACGCAATATACCGGGCCCGATACCTGGAATATGGTTGCCACTGCACTACCTCCCTTCAATCCGCATATCGCGGACTTTAGCACGCGATTTTATTCGATACTTCCGCCCACCGTTGGGCCAGATCTTCCTCATCCTGAACCGTTCGAGTCACCCCGTCCAGGCGCGCCTTGCGTAGCTCGCGCAGCGCTTCTCCCACCGCCGGCCCAGCCGGAACCCCCAGGGCCAGCAGGTCGTTGCCCCTGAGACGGGGCGCCACCGACCACCACTCGTTCAGATACCTCCCGATGCGGTCCGCCGCGCCGCCTCCCGCCGTCATGATTGCTCCGCGCAAGGCGTCCGGCGCCAGCCCATCCAGGAGCGCGCACACATCCGAGGGTTTCAATCCGTCCTCGCCGTCTGTGCACAGCGCCGGCACCATTCCGCGGATCCGAGCCATATCCGCGATCACCCGCGTCCAATCCGATGGCGCGTTGAGCCGTGTGCTCAACGCCGCTCCCTCATCCGCGCTCAAAGGCCAGACCAACGCCGCCAGCCACGTCAACGGCGTGGCTCGCTCGCCGCCGGCTCCCGCCAGGTGCTCTGCGGTCAGCGCCGGATGAACCGCTTGCAGGACCCCGCAATCGTCGGCCAACCGCAACGAGGGCGCCGGGTCGGCCTCTTCCAACGTGCGCTCCAGCTCGTGCCGCAGCCGATCTCCGCTCAGCGTCGCCAGTGCCCGCGCGCCCAGCGCTTCCGACATCAACCCTGCCGTCGCCGGCTCGATCCTGAACCCAAACCGCGCAGCGTAGCGCACGGCCCGCAGGATCCTCGTCGGGTCGTCGCGAAAGCTTCCCGCGTGCAGTACGCGGATCACCCCCGCGTCCAGATCGGCACGCCCCCCGTGCGGGTCCACTGGTTCCGCGGCGCTCCCGAACAGGGGCATCGCCATCGCGTTGATGGTGAAGTCCCGCCGCGCCAGGTCATCCCCGATGTCGCCCGGTTCCACGTCAGGCAGCGCCCCCGGCGAGCGGTAGGTTTCCCGACGCGCCGTGACCAGGTCGATGGTGAGGAGCCCGTAAGTAACGGTGGCCGTACCAAATCTCTGATGCACGGTCAACCTGCCATCGATCTCCTCCGCCAGCCTCGCCGCCACCGCCGTCGCGTCGCCGATCACCGTGATGTCCAGGTCCGTGGTGGATGTCCCCAGCAGACTGTCGCGCACCGGGCCGCCAACCAGGTAGGCCCTGAAACCCGAGTCTTCTGCTATGCCGGCCACCGAGTCCAAAATGAACCGGTGGCCACCAACGGACCCGCCGTTGCCATCGCCACCGGTTGTGTTCAGGTCTTCAACTGTCAGCATTGGGTGTGTGGTTCAGTCACCATAACTAGATAGAGTGTATCGCAAGCATCCCGGCCCGGCAACACACCTATCCGTCCCACCCGCACCCATTCTCACCCGCACCCACTTCGCCATCCCAACAGCCCAACCCACCGTCATTGCGATCCGAACCCACCGTCATTGCGATCCCACACCCCACCGTCATTGCGAGCGAAGCGTGGCAATCTCGCAACAACAAACCGGGTACCCCCGAGCCCCATCCGTCCCATCTCCCCATTCATCGCGGCCAGCGTCGCGGGAGCCCACCGCAGGTGCGCTATACTTCCGCCGTTATCTTGATTGATGGAGCGAAAAACGCCATGGAAACTGTAGGATTCATCGGCCTGGGCAACATGGGCGGCGGCATGTCCGCCAACATTCAGCGGGCCGGCTACCCCATGATCGTCTACGACCTGCGCGAGGAGGCTGCCCTGCCATTGCTGGAAGGCGGTGCCCGCCTGGCCAACACTCCCGCTGAGGTCGCCGCAGCCAGCGACGTGACCTTCACTTCACTGCCCGGTCCCTACGAGGTGGACGCGGTGGCGACAGGTGCCGAGGGCGTGCTGGAGGGTATCCAGCCGGGCGGCGTCTACATCGACCTGTCCTCGAGCCGTCCCACGCTGATCCGAGAGATTGAGCCGAAGTTTCGCGCCAAGGGTTGCCACGTCCTGGACGCGCCGGTGAGCGGAGGCAAGACGGGGGCGGCGTCGGGGAACCTGGCGGTGATGGTGGGTGGAGACCGCGAGGTGTTCGACCGGGTGAAGCCGATCCTGGACGCCTTTGGCGACAAGGTGTTTCTATGCCGGTGAGATCGGGGCCGGGAGTGTGGCGAAGCTGGTGCACAACATGATCGGGCACAGCGTGCGGCAGGCCATCGCGGAGGGATTGACCCTCGGGGTCAAGGCCGGCGTCGAACCCGAGGCCCTCTGGGAGTGCATCCGTCGCGGCTCGCTCGGCCGCATGCGCGTGCTCCACGAGGGATTGGTTCGCACGATGTTCCGCGGGGAGTTTGAGCCGGCGAGTTTCGCGTTGAACCTGGCCTACAAGGACATCTCGTTGGCGACGGAACTCGCGCGGGAGTACGACGTGCCCATGCCCATGTCCACCCTTGCCGAGCAGATCGCCATGCAGGCCATGAACCGCGGCTGGGCCGAATCCGACAGCAGCGTCACCGTCCGATTGCAGGAGGAGCAGGCCGGCGTCGAGGTCCGCGCCCCCCATGTCGATCCTGCCCGTGCCGGCCGCTTCATTACCACCCATCCCGACGACGAGTAGCTGCCGGGTTGTTCCTGGCGCATGGTATCGACGGCGCTTGCAACGGTCACCGGTTTCCCGCCGGTGACTGCTCCGTTGGTTCTCGGCGAGCCCGCCCAACCGAAAAACTACGGTGCGGCCTGCAACCGCCGCGCCTATCCCGGAGCCCCGCCCTCCCGGAGCCGCAGCCGCTCGGCGGTCCGATTTTTTGCACCTCCGGCTGTCGATCAGCACGGGCGTTGGCGGCACTCCCTCGTATCCCCTATCTGGCATAATGCAACCTGCGCCACTTGTCGCTACGGCACTTCCGTATGACCACGAAAGAAATGAATGTTCGCGAACACGCCCAGGCCGCCCGGGATTTCCTCGCCGCCTCAGACCGCGAGTTTGCCGCCGGCGACCACTTGCAGGGCTCCGAAAAACTCTACGGAGCCGCCACCCAGGTGGTGATCGCCATGTGCCAGCAGCGCGGCTGGCGATACCGTAGCCACCGTGCCATGAAGCAGGCCATATCCGACTTTTCCCGGGAATACGATGACCCGTTCATCATCGGCGGATTTTCGGCGGCGGAACGATTCCACGAGAATTTCTTCCACGACAATTTGGAAGACTACGATATCGACACGGAACGCCCGGCCGTTCATCAGTTTGTGGCCAGGATGTTGGCCATTCTGGAAAGCGACGGCGCAGCTGAATAGGCGCGCCCTTCCGCCTGCTTCAAATTCACTGCTGGTCATAGCCAATCCCGGGGCCCTCGCCCTCCCGGAGCCGCAGCCGTTCGGCGGTCCCGTTTTCGCGCCGCCGGCTCTCGATCGACCCGGGTGTTGGCGGCACTCCCTCGTATCCCCTATCTGGCATAATGCAACCTGCGCCACTTTTCGCCACGGCAGTTCCTTATGACCACGAAAGAAATGAATGTTCGCGAACACGCCCAGGCCGCCCGGGAATTTCTCGCGGCCTCAGACCGCGAGTTTACCGCCGGCGACCACCTGCAGGGCTCCGAAAAACTCTACGGATCCGCCACCCAGGTGGTGATCGCCATGTGCCAGCAGCGCGGCCTACGATATCGTAGCCACCGCGCCATGAAGCAGGCCGTCTCACAACTGTCCAGCGAATTTTCCGACCCATACATCATCACCGGGTTCGCAGCCGCAGAGCGGTTCCATGAGAATTTCTTCCATGACAACATGGAAGACTACGACGTCGCGGTGGAACGCCCCGGAATCCACCACTTTGTCAATCAGATGCTCGCTTTCTTGGAAAGCGGACGGCGCAGCTGAATAGGCGCGCCCTTCCGCCGGCTTCAAATTCACTGCTGGGTCATATTTTGGAGCAATCAATGGACCTCAACGCCTACCTCCATTTCGACGACAACTGCCGTGAAGCCTTTGAGTTCTACCGCTCGGTCTTCGGCGGCGATTTCGCCTTCATCGCTACGTTCGCCGAAGGCCCGGCCGCTATGCCGACCCTGCCCGAACACGAGCGCGGTCGCATCATGCGCGTCTCCCTGCCCGTTGGCGGTGGCGTGCTCATGGGCAGCGACACCTGTTCCGCTTTCGGCCCGCCTCCGGTGCCCGGCAACAACTTCTCCATCAGCATCTCGTCCGACAGTCGTGCGGAAACCGACCGCCTCTTCGCGGCGTTATCCGACGCCGGAAACGTCGCCATGCAACCGCAGGAAATGTTCTGGGGCGCCTACTTCGGCATGTGCACCGACCGCTTCGGCGTCAACTGGATGCTGAACTACGAGACCCAGTCCCACTGATCCCGACGCCCACCCGCATCCCGTCTCAGCCCTCAGCCCACACGGAGGACCACCATGCCCGCCAGCGCCCAAACCATCGATTGCCAGGTACATTGCTACGAACGGAACCGCCCCGAACGACCCTGGGCCGGCTACTTGCAGGGCCCTGATGAGGTCACCGGCGACGATATGGCCGTCGCAATGGATGCCGTCGGCGTCGCTGGCGCGATCCTCATCTCGCCCTTCGCCATGTATCGCTACGACGCCAGCTACGCTCTGCAGGCCTACGACCGTCACCCCAACCGCTTCGGCCTGGTGCGCCCCTTCGACCCGGAGTCTCCGTCCATCGACGAGGAGATGGCGGAATGGACCGGCCGCCCCGGGGTTGTCGGCGCCCGCATCATGCTCCGCGACGTGGACTACGCGGCCGATCACCCGGGCGTGAATCAGATTATCGCCGCCGGCGGCCGCGCTGGCGTCCCCGGTCAACATCATGTGCGCTGGCAAGCTTCCGTTGATGCTCGAGTTGGCCCGCCGCAACCCGGATACTCAGCTCGTCGTCGACCACCTCGGGTTGGTCCAGCCCTTCGAACCGCCCGCTCCGCCCGAACCCTTCGGCGATCTGCCCAACGTCCTCGCCCTGGCCGAATGTGCCAACGTCGCCATCAAGATCTCCGGCGCCGGCACGCTGGCCCACGAGCCTTTCCCCTATGCCGACATCTGGGAACCCCTGCACCGTATCTTCGACGCCTTCGGCCTGGATCGCTGCCTCTGGGGCACCGACTGGACTCGCGCGGTCAACCTGCTGAACTACGAGCAGGGCGTCGAATCCTTCCGCGTCACCGACACCCTGTCCGACGCCGACCGCCAGGTCCTAATGGGCGGCGCCCTCACCAACATCTACAAGTGGTCGCCCCAGCCGGCCGCCTAACCGCCGGGCTGATCGGACGAAAGCGGCATGGAAAAACCCATGCCGTTTTTGTTTGGCCGCGCAGCTCGCCTGGGTGCGCCCATCACTACTCTCAGTCCCCTGATCCGTCATTGCGAGCGCATCGCGGCAATCTCGCCGCTGTAGCACGCGCCCTTCCCGAAAGCGATGCCAAGGCTCCGCAATCTGCTCATCGCGTCATTCCCGACACAACGCTCGGAGCCGCCGCCATCTCGCCGCCGAACCGCTCCCCTACAACTCCCCTAGCGAGGTCACGGCACAGCTGTCCCGGTCAATTACGCCGCCCCACCGGCTCTCCACGAGCACGCCCACGCCATTGATCCCGCGAACCAGCGCCAAGAATTGCGATTCCCCGTTCGCGTCGGCGGACCCCCAGACCAGAGATTCCTCCGACGGCCGCGCCCCCACGGTTCGGAACCACTGGAAACTATCGGGATCACGCATGTTCCGTTCGATAGCCCGCCGCACCTCACCGGGAACGCCGCAATGCTCCAACAGGTTCTTGCGGTCTTCGGCGAATTCCGGCTGCGGCGTCGCCGCCGTGCACGCGACAACGGCAATCAACAGGATCGCAAACGACAACGGCATCCCGGCCAGGATCGTCCGGCTAATCCCCAACCCACGACGCTTCACCGGCATCGTCACCTGGCCCATACCATCTCGGCAACCAACCCATTCACGGCGACACGCCGTCCCAAGCGTCGTCCCATCGGAGCCGCGGCAAACCGCAAATACATGGGGCTTAGGGAATCAACCCGCTCGCCGCGTCTCTTCGCATCTGATCCAAACCCGCGGGAGCGTGCGCTAATGGTGGGCGGTAGTGGACTCGAACCACTGACCTCTTGCGTGTCGAGCAAGTACTCTAACCAACTGAGCTAACCGCCCACGGGTGAACCTGATCGGCTCACGACGATGGTAGCACGGATGGCCGGGTGGAAACAACTTGCATATCGAGCAAGCACGACAATCGCGTCTTAATTGGGCTCGAGGGAAATCCGGACAAACCCCGTGTAGCATCCATTTTCGGCGCTTCATGAGCGAGTTTGGGAGGCTTGCGTTCGCAAATTTCGGACCTAAATTGTATTAACTGTAAAGCCGTTGTTATCGGGCAGTATTGATCAACAAAATGTTCCAGCGCGCTGACTATATCGAATACCGCAAGACGCGATTGCCCTGGTCGAGCAAGTCGGTTACGCGTCAAGCAAGTACTCTAACCAACTGCCCCCGGCCACAGGAAAATCGGATTGACGTTCCCAATAGCGAAGTGCTATACATTGCCGCAGGCAACGGTTAACCCTGCCTTACGGCAAAGCTAATGTCTTATGGTTTACTTGACCGAGAGCGAATTTGCCAGGGCCAGCCGGCTGGCCGAGATAGAAGAGCGCACTCGTTCTGTCTGGGTCCACAGCACTGGCTCGGCCTTGATTGACCAGCAACCGGAACAGCGAGTGTAACCCCTCGATGTTTCAGGGCGCAACACTTGTTGACCCGCCGACTATGACCAACGAGAAACCAACGAACCCGATGGACCGCCGGATCCTGATCATGGATCTGTTTGACGAAGGCCGGTTTCACGGTTCCACCACAGTTGAAGATTTGGTCAAGGCAACTGGCGGCACTTCGGTCGCCATCACTCGAGCCTTACGTGCCCTGCGTTTCGAGATCGCTAGACGCGCGAGCACGAGACGCGTCCGCATCGGAAAAGGCCGTCGGACCAAGGCGGTGAAAGTTCCCCGCCAGTGGGCCCAACCCAAAGAGTGGCCACGCGATTTCGCTCTGCAGCGCAGCCTGCGCCGAGCCGGGATGTCGGCAGGAGCGATCACCAGAGTGTCCAATAGCGCCCTTGTGCCCATAGACGTGTTGGAGAAGGCGGCACTGTCGTTCGTCGGCAGCGAATCGCAACTCAGTAAACGCGGCAAGCTGAAGGGAGTCATCAATGAGCTGCTACAGATGGAGCGCGAGCAGTTGCTGGGCAGCAACATCGGCACAAACGAGCTGTTAGAAGCGTTGGGTGAAACCGGTGGCAACCGGGATTACCTGCTGAATCGCGTGGCGGCCTTTGCCAAACGCGACCGGCAATATAGAGAGGAAAATGAGCATCTCAAAGCGAGACTCAAGGCCCTCGAAGAAACACTCTCATCAAACAAGGAGAATGACAATGAGTGTATCTCCAGCCAGGCGGAGGGAGGCGTGTTTGCACTTCCTCAGAAGCAACTTTGATGTCGACGCAACCGTCGCGTGGATGATCAAAGAATGGCGCGAAGATCCCGTGATCGCCCGCGCGGTGAACAAGGACAAACTCTGCAGGAACATCATCACCATCGGCTCCACCGGCGACCAGCAGTACCTCAACATGGTCGCTTTCCAGCAGGCTTTGGATATTTACAACCAGGAGATTCAAAAGCGGGATCAGGAGCGCCTGCAGAACGACTTGAAGAAAGCCATACAGGATGCCGATAAATATCGGGAGCTATATGAGGAGCAGATCGGCGATATCCGAGATCTCAACGAGCAGTTGCGCAGCTCTCAACGGGAAACTATCGCCCTGATGGCCCCCTCAGCCCGAGGCGGCCGCAATCTAATCAGCCCCTCCCCTCACCCAACGCTGCTTTCAGGGGCCGGCTAAGTTAGCCGGCCCTTTTCCTCGGTTGGTTCGCGGCGACGTAACGAATCGTCGGCTCGGGCTTGGCCAGCGGGGTGATGCTCCAGCAGCACTTCTTGGCCTCGCCTTGGGCACGTGCGCGTCAACCTGGGTGGTGGCCACGTTGGGGCGCCTGCTGTGAGTCTGGAAACCGAACCGCGCAACCCTCATGCTTCACCGAGTTCTCGCTTGCACGAAGTCTCCTTATGGTTGACCCCCGAACGGCGCGGCCCCTAGAATGCGGTTATGACCACCGCACAGCGGCCTGAAGGGCCCATCGACGCCGAAGCGCGTCCCATCTCGCCCGCGACCCAAGGCGATGACGGCGAGCAGGACGTTCGCCTCCGGCCGGCCCGCCTCGAGGATTTCGTCGGCCAGCCCCAGGTGCGCGAGAACCTCAGCATCGCCATGCAGGCCGCCCGCATCCGCGGCGAGGCCCTCGACCACGTTGTCATCTATGGCCCTCCCGGCCTCGGCAAGACCACCCTCGCCAACATCATCGCCCACGAGATGGGCTCCACCATCAAGGTCACTTCGGGGCCGGCCATCGAGCGCGCCAGCGACATCGCGTCAATCCTGACCGGCCTCCAGCCCAACGACATCCTCTTCATCGACGAAATTCATCGTCTCAACCGCGCCGTCGAGGAGGTGATGTACTCGGCCATGGAGGACTTCTTCCTCTCCTGGGTCGTGGGCAAGGGTCTTTCCGCCCGCAGCATCAACCTGCGCATCAACCCCTTCACCCTGGTCGGGGCCACCACCCGCTACTCCCTGATCGGCGCCCCCCTCCGCACCCGTTTCGGCTCCGTGTTCCGCCTCGACTACTATTCCGACGCCGACATGGAAACCGTGGTGAACCGCTCGGCCCGCATCATGGACATCGATTCTGAGGGCGAGGGCCTGCGCGAGGTCGCCATCCGTTCTCGCGGCACCCCCCGCATCGCCAATCGCCTGCTGCGCCGCGCCCGCGACTACGCCCTGGTCCGCGCCGATAACCGCGTCACCGGCCCCGTGGCGCGCGAATCCCTCGACCGCCTCGGCGTCGATGCCCGTGGCCTGGACGAAACCGACCACCGCCTGCTCACGAACATCATCGAGAAGTTCGCCGGCGGACCCGTTGGCCTCGACACCCTTGTCCGCTTCCCTCAGCGAGGACGCCAGCACGGTCATGGAAGTCCTGGAGCCTTTCTTGCTCCAACAGGGCTTTCTGGAGCGCACCCCCCGTGGCCGCGTCGCCACCCGCCACGCCTACGAATACCTCGGCTGGCCGTGGGCCGGTACCGGCGTGGACCCCAACCGACAGGGCCATCTGTTCGGCGCTTGACATAACGTAATTGCAGTCGCACTCTGGATCTGCTAACTGCCCGCATATCAGCTGTGTTGGTTTACATAACACCGGCGCACCAACCCGCGCTCGCCATGTACGCCTTGAATCCGCAAAACCCTCTGCATACAATTGATCGCACCTTTGTCAATCTACCCCCGGACAACCCTTGTGCCTTCCGCAGCAGTAGCCCATCCAACCGCCTCCAATTTGCCTTCGCTGGATCACGTGGCCTCTGGCGCCGCGCTGTCCGACGTTGAGGCCTTCGCCTTCGTCGACGCTGATGGCCAATCCACGGCCGACCTGTGCGCCGCCGCATCCGAGTTGCGCCACCGTGGCCGCGGCCGCGTCGTCACCTTCTCGCCCAAGGTGTTCCTACCCTTGACCCGGTTGTGCCGCGACTTCTGCGGTTACTGCACCTTCCGTCAGTCTCCCGAGCAATCCGACGGCCTGTATCTCACCGTAGATGAGGTCTTGTCCGTCGCCCGCGCCGGCCAACGCCTCGGCTGCACCGAAGCCCTGTTCACCCTCGGCGAGCGACCCGAGCAGCGGTACCCGGAAGCTGCGAGTGGCTCGCCGGTCGTGGCTACCGCACCACCCTCGAATACCTGTCCCAGATGTGCCGCACGGTGTTCGAAGAAACCGACCTCCTCCCCCACGGCAATCCCGGCACCATGAGCCGCCGCGAACTCGAAGCCCTCCAGCCCACCAACCCGTCCATCGGCATCATGCTCGAGAGCTCCAGCCCCCCGCCTCTACGAACCCGGCGGACCCCACGAGTTCGCCCCCAGCAAGCGCCCCCGCGTTCGGCTCCGCACCATGGAACTCGCCGGCGAGTTGGGCATCCCCTTCACCACCGGCATCCTCATCGGCATCGGCGAGACTCGTCGCGAGCGTGTGGAATCCCTGCTGGCCATCCGCCAACTCCACCAGCGCTACGGCCACATCCAGGAAGTCATCGTCCAGAATTTCCGCGCCAAGGCGGATACCCCGATGGCCGAGACTCCCGACGCCGCTCCCGACGAACTGATGTGGACGACCGCCGTCGCCCGCCTCATCCTCGGCGAGCGCGTCAACATCCAGGTGCCGCCCAACCTGAGCGAAAACTACGAGCGCTACATCGCCGCCGGCATCAACGACTGGGGTGGCGTCTCGCCGCTCACCATCGACTACGTCAATCCCGAGGCCCCGTGGCCTCAGTTGCCCGAGCTGGAACGTCGCACCCGCGAAGCCGGCTACGAACTGCGGCCCCGGCTGCCCGTGTACCCCGAATACTTCGCCAACGGTTCCCAATGGCCGTTGCCGCCGCCTCTCAAGGAAAAACTGCTCCGGCTCACCGACGAGTCCGGATACGTCAAAGGGGGAATCCAACGCTATGTCCACCGCAACTGACCGCGACGCCCCGGCAACCCTGGTTGCTCTGATCCAATCTCTGCGCCCGGACGTGGCGTCCGTGCTGGAACATGCGCTGGCCGGCGGCGACATATCCGTCGACGAAGCCGACATCCTGTTCGCTACCTCCGGCCCTGAGTTCACCGCCATGACCCTGGTGGCCGACGAGTTGCGCCGCCGCGTGGTGGGCGACCTCGTGACCTATGTGGTCAACCGGAACATCAACTTCACCAACGTCTGCATCAAGCGCTGCGGCCTTCTGCGCCTTCAGCCGTGATTTCCGCGAGGAGGAAGGCTACTTCCTGCCCGTCAACGAGATCATACGCCGCGCCAAAGAGGCTCAGGAATACGGCGCCACCGAGGTCTGCGTTCAGGCCGGCCTGCCTCCCCAAATGGAAGGCGACCTCTACATCCGCCTCTGCGAGGCCATCAAGGAAGAGCTGCCCGACATCCACGTCCACGGCTTCTCCCCCGAGGAAGTGCTCTACGGCTCCATTCGCTCCAAGTGCACCATCCGCGAGTACCTCCAGGGTCTCAAAGACGCCGGCGTCGGCAGCCTGCCCGGAACCTCCGCCGAGGTCCTGGACCAGGACCTGCGCGACATAATCTCCCCCGGGCGCATCACCGTCGACCAATGGCTCGAGGTCATCACCAACGCCCACGACTTGGGCATACCGACCACCTCCACCGTCATGTTCGGGCATCGGGAAACCAACGCCCAGATCGTTCGCCACATCGCCCTGCTCCGTGACATCCAGCAGCAGACCGGCGGCTTCACCGAGTTCGTGCCGCTCAGTTTCGTCGCCTCCGAAGCCCCCATGTTCCTCCAGGGCACCGTCGAAAACGTCCGCTCCGGACCCACCGGCATGGACGTCATCAAGGTCCACGCCATCGCTCGCATCATGCTCAACAACTGGATCCCCAACATCCAGGCATCCTGGGTGAAGGAGGGCAGCCGCATGTCCCAGCTCCTCCTCAACGCCGGCGTCAACGACCTCGGCGGCACCCTCATCAACGAGAGCATCTCCACCTCCGCCGGCGCCATGCACGGCCAGCTCATGCGACCCTCCGAGTTCCGCTCGATGATCCGTGAGGCCGGCCGTACCCCAGCCGAACGCTACACCACCTACGGCTTGCGCCGGGTCTACAGCGACGCGGACGAGGCTCTCGACCCCCTGGACCTCGTCGGCGACAACGTCGAGGAGATCTTCGGCTCCTACAACCAGTTGGTGCAGATGGAAGGCTACCGGTTCGAGCATCCCCGCGCCCAGCGGGAACGGAACGCCGTGCAGCCGACGGCCTAGCCCGTGGCCGCGTCGACCACCGGACTGGTGCTCGCCCTCGCCGGCGGCGTCGGTGGGGCTAAGCTCGCCCTGGGATTGTCCCGGATTCTCCCCCCGGACCCCGGCTGGCCATCGTCGTCAACACCGGCGACGACGAGCGGTTCCACGGCCTGCACGTGTCGCCCGACCTCGACACCATGACCTATACCCTCTCGGGACTGTATAATCCCGAAACCGGTTGGGGCATCAACGGCGACTCCTTCGAGACTCTCCAGATGCTGAACCGTTTGGGCGCCGATACCTGGTTCAACCTGGGAAGCCGCGATTTCGCTATGCACATCCGCCGCACCGAACTGCTAGCCCAGGGGTCGTCTCTCTCCCGGGTCACCGCCCAGTTGACTGCCAACCTCGGCATCGCGCATCCCATCATCCCCATGAGCGATCAACCCGTGCGCACCGTCCTCGACACCGACGACGGCACCCTGTCCATGCAGGAATATTTCGTGCATCGCCGCGCCGAACCCGTGGTGCGCTCAATCGAATACGTCGGAGCCTCGGACGCCGAACCGTCCCCCGATTTCGCCTCCGCCCTCGACGCCGCATCAACCATCATCATCTGCCCGTCCAATCCCTTCCTCAGCGTCGCGCCCATTCTGGCCGTCCCCGGCGTGCGCGACGCCATTGCGTCCCACACCGGCCCACGCATCGCCGTCAGTCCCATCGTTGGCGGCGCGGCGGTGCGCGGACCCCGCCGGCAAGATTATGCAGGAACTCGGCTCGGACGTTTCTGCGGTCGGCGTGGCGCGGGAATATCGTGGTTTCTGCGACGTGCTGGTCCTCGACTCCCAGGACGCCAACCTGGCCGACGCCGTGAGCGCCGAAGGTATCGACGCCGCCGTGATGCCCACCATCATGCAGACCGACGACGACAAGGTCCAACTGGCCGAACGTGTCCTCGCGTTGGCTGCCGACCTGGAGAATCGACGATCATGACCGATGCGCCCGAACAGGCCAATCCCACCGTAGTCCCGGTGATTCCCATGAAAGCGCTGGCCCAGTGCAAGACCCGGCTGTCGCGGGTCCTGGGCCCCGAGGATCGCGCCGACCTCACCATGGGCATGTTCCGGCGCGTCATCATGGCCATCCGCGCCGCAGGAGTCGACCCCTTCTGGGTGGTCGGTGGTGACGAACGGGTCCGCAACCTCTCTCGCAGCCTCGGAGCCAACTGGATGGAGGACTTGGGCCGCAACCTTAATGACACCATCACCAAGTCCTTTGAAACTGCCCGCCTGCGCGGCGTGTCCGCCCTCTATCTGCCCGGTGACCTGCCCTTCATCAAGCCCGGCGACATTCACCAGCTGATCCGCAGCGCCGAGCACCAGCACAACGTGACCCTTTCCCCCGCCCGGCGTGATGGCGGCACCAATGCCATCCTGGTCCCCTACGACCTGATACCCTATTTCCGCCCGGAACTCGGCAACAACAGCTTCCGGAAGCACGTCGGCACCGCCGCGCGCATGGGTGTCTCCGTGGCTTTCTATTACAGCCAGGGCATGGGGTTCGACCTGGATGACGGCTCCGACATCGAAGAATATGAACACATGGAGCCGGGCCTGCTCACGCGTCTACTCGGCCGCGAACCTAAATCCCTCAACCTCACCAGCCTGGAGCTCCGCTAACTCATGGCCGCAAACGTTCAGTTGGGTTGCCTTCTGCCCACCCGAGGCCTCCTCTTGGCCGACCGCAAACCCACGGACGCCGAGTCCGTCCTCCGCCTGGCGACATGGGCTGAAGAGGCCGGCATGGACTCCGTCTGGGTCGGCGACAGCCTGACCGCCAAACCACGTCTTGAGGCCATGACGACCCTCGCCGCCATCGCCGCGCGAACCTCCCGCGTCCGTCTCGGTACGGCCGTGATGCTCATGGCCCTGCGTCATCCCGTCCTCCTGGCCCAGATGATGGGCACCGTGGATCTGATCTCCGGCGGCCGCTTGCAACTCGGCATCGGTGTCGGCGGAGCCTTCAACGGCATGCAGCAGGCCGAGTGGAGCAACGCCGACGTGCCCCAACGCACCCGCGCCCGTCGCCTCGAAGAGATGCTCCAGGTCGTCAAGGGCCTCGGTTCCGGCAAACCCTTCTCCTATGAAGGCCGGCATTTCCAGCTCGACGACGTGATTATGGAACCCACCCCGGTGCAGCCCGACGGTGTGCCCGTGTACCTCGGCGTCCACTGGCACGGGCGCGGCGACGGTCAGGGCGCCCAGCGTGAGCGCCAGGCCCGCCGCGCCGCCCGCCTCGCGGACGGTGCCATCTCCATCTCCGCGACGCCCGACGAGTTTGTCGACCTGAAGGAAACGGTTCGTGGCTACTGCGCCGAATACGACCGCGACCCCGACTCCATGTCCATGGTCATGTATCTCACCGTAAACCTCGATGAGGACGTTTCCCGGGCTGAAGCGGAGGCCGAAGACTGGCTGCTCGGCTACTACGGCGCAAACATCTGGGGCGACCGCTGGGGCCCCTTCGGTGATGCGGAACGTGTGCGCGAGCGTATCCATGCCTACGCCGAGGCCGGCGCGGACCAGATCATCGTCCGCTTCGCCACCTACCGCCAGGAAGAGCAGATGCAGGTGTTCCTGGAGCAGGTCGCGCCCGATTTCCGCCGCTGAAAACGCGCCCTTCGCCCGCCTATAACTGCCATGTGACGAGGTATCTCTGTGTTCCCCATCGATTTGACTGGCCGCAATGCGGTCATTTTTGGTGTCGCCAACGACCGCAGTATCGCGTGGGCCATCGCCCGCACCCTCGCCGACGCCGGCGCCCGCATCGCCCTGACCTACCAGAACGAGCGACTGCAGAGCCGCGCTGCCCGCCTCGCCGAGACCCTCGAAGACCCGGTCCTGCTCCAGTGCGACGCCTCGGACGACGACCAGATCCAGGCCGTCTTCGACGCTATCGGCGATCGGATGGGGTCCCTGTCCATCCTCGTCCACAGCATCGCTTTCGCCAGCCGTGAAGACCTGGCCGGTCGCCTCGCCGATACCGGTCGCGAAGGTTTTCGCCTGGCCCTGGAAATCAGCGCCTTCACCCTTTTGCCCATGGTTCGCCACGCGGCGCCCCTGATGGTCAACGGAGGCAGCGTCATCGCCATGACATTCCAGGCCTCCAGCCGGGTTTACCCCGGCTACAACGTCATGGGAACCGCCAAGGCCGCCCTCGAACACGAGGTTCGCCAACTGGCCTACGAATTCGGGACCGAAAACATCCGCGTCAACGCCATATCCGCCGGCCCCGTGGACACCCTTGCCGCCCGTGGCATCAGCGGTTTCCTCGATATGCGCCGCGCCCACGCCGACAAGGCTCCCCTGGGACGCAACATCACCGCCGACGAAGTCGCGCAGACCGCACTCTTCCTCTGCAGCGACCTATCCAGCGGCGTCACCGGCACCGTGCTCCCCGTCGACGCCGGCTACCACATCATGGCCGTGTGAAATCCCGAGTCCAACCCCAACTTGGAGGGCTGTCTCCTCAAGGTCATGCCCAGCAGCGTGAATGTCATTGCGAGCGCAGCGTGGCAATCTCGTTGCCCAAGCGCCGGCCTTCAACGCCAGCCGATCTGCCGCGTTGTCCTGGCCGCGCTCTTTAATACCCGGCGGCTACGACGAACGACCCTGGGAGGTTCTTCAGAGAACCGGCGATCTCAGGTATCGGATTCCCGCTCACGCACGGACCACATGGCCGGAGAGCGGCAACCCGAATGCGGTTGCTCTACCCGCAGCCCCCGGTATTCAGATCGCTTCCAGTTGTTGCCGGTCGGCTGCGGCCTTCTCGCTGAGCCCCAACTCCGTGTAAGCCTTTGCGCGATTGGCCCACGCTTCGCGGTAGCGTGGATCCAACGCGATAGCCTTGGTGAACTGGTCGACTGCCTCTCGGACCCTGCCCTGATTGAACATCGACAGGCCCAACTCGGTCATACCGGCCGCGGTGAGTGGTCGCGTGATCTTCAACGGGGCTACCGCAAATGCCGGCGCCAACTCCGCGTCAACCCCGACCGCCGACCCCGGTTCCTCGACCTGCTGCGACGCCATCACTGGTTCCGCTGTCGGCTGGCCCGCCGTTGCGCCCGGCTCTTGCGCGCTCTGGTCAACGCCCTCGGCCGCCCCCTGTCCGATTGTCTGGGCGCCGGCGGCCTCGTTCCCTTCGGTCGCCGCCGCGGCCGCATCCGTCGTCGCGTACGGCCGGGTCAACTCCCAGCCGCAGTTGGTGCAGTAGGCAGGGCCATCCTCGTGGGCGTGCTGACACCGCGGGCACGGGGTCATGCTTTCCTGCGCTCCGTCCGTCGCCATCGGCCGGCGCGCTGGCACGAACACCAGCGCCAGCATTGGCAGCATGCACAGCACGGTGATCCACTCGGGGAACATGTCGAGCAGGCCCACGGCCGGAATCGCCGCGACCCCGCCCCACACCAGGGCGTTGCGCCCTTTGTTCCGCGCGAGCTTGGCCGTCCATAGCACCACGAACAGCAACGACAGGACTTGAAGGATTATGCTCATTTGCACCCGTTTAATCGCTTGACTTGTGCACATTATAACGGGATTGTCGCACTAGCGGCAAACATAAGCCTGCACCGCACTCACACCGATGCCCGTCATCGACAACTATGCCCGTCCAGGTGACCCGGCGTCACCCTTATCCAGCCCCTCGGTACGGGCAGCATTGTGCCGCCTGGCCCTAATCCGGTCGATCACGGAACATCGTTTCATCACCTCGCAATCGCAAGCCCACCGTGTCATCGCAAGCCCAAATTGTCACTGCGGGCCCAAATTGTCATTGCCCGCGCAGCGCGGAAATCCCGTCGCCGGTACTGACCAACCGCACCCTAACGCCCTTGCAACCTGGCGCTCGTAGTGATCGCGGGCCGCACTGCCAATCCGTCAGCGCGCGCACGCGTGTGGTCGCGTCTCAAATTGACAGTTTCGCCTGCGCGATGCTATCGTGCAGACGCATATTTTCATACTTATAAAGCATCGTTTGGCGACGGCTGCCGTTCCCGGTCGCCCGCGCGTGGGAGGGAAAACTCACATGGATTTGACCATTTCTGTGCTCAAAGCGGACGTCGGCTCTATCGGCGGCCACACCAAGCCATCCGATCGCATGATGGACGCCGTGCGCGCGGCCGCTGACCGCGCCGTCCGTGACGGCCTGCTCATCGATGCCTACGTCGGCCACACCGGCGACGATATCTGCATTATCACCACTCACACCCGCGGCGACAACGACGACGCGGTCCACCAGTTTGCCTGGACCTCCTTCCTCGAAGCCACGGAAATCGCCCGCCAGTACGGCCTCTACGGCGCCGGCCAGGACCTCCTCGTCGACGCGCCCTCCGGCAACATTCGCGGCGCCGGACCCGCCGTGGCCGAGATCACCTTCGACCACGATCCAATCAAGACCAACCCCGTCCGGCCTGCCGAGTCCTTCTTCGTTCTCGCCGCGGACAAGTGCGGCCCGGGCGCCTACAACCTACCCACCTTCCTCGGTTTCGCCGACCCGATGTACTGCGCCGGACTGATGCTACCCGGCTGGGTGATGGCTTCACCTTCAACATCATCGACATGGACAACACCGACGGCGACAGCATCATTTCGCTGAACGCCCCCGAGGACTACTACCGCATCACGGTGTTGCTCCGCGACAACGAGCGGTTCGCCATCGAGAGCGTCACCTCTCGCTACACGGGTCAGACCGCCGCCGCCATCTCGGCAACGCGCTTGCACAACATCGCCGGCAGCTACACCGGCAAAGACGATCCCGTCGCGGTGGTGCGCAACCAGGGTATTTTCCCCGCTCCCGAGGAGCTCATCTCGCCCTACACCAAGGCCCACTACATCGGCGGCGACGCCCGGGGCTCCCACGTCATGCCCCTGATGCCGGTACCCATCAACACCGCCGTGACCGGTATGTACTGCCTGCCGCTGGTTTCCTGCCTGGGCTTCAGCATCAGCCCGGAAGGTAGGTTCTCCGAGTCCTCCACCGACTTCTTCGATAACCCGGCTTGGGACTACACCCGCCAACTGGCCCAGGAGAAAGGCATCGCCATGCGCTCCCAGGGTTGGTCCGGCGCCGCCATGCTCCCCTACGGCGAGCTGGAATACTCCGGCTTCCGCCAGAGCATCGGCGACCTCGTGGACCGCTTCGCCATCCGCACCAACGGTCATCAGCCCGCTGCCCGGCCCGTGCCAACCGGCGACGACGACTAGGTTGCTCTCGAAATAGTCCAGGGCGTTGGAAAACTCAGGGGCGGGTCGTAGACCCGCCCCTTACTGCTTGATGCTCGCGGGCTCGTGTGCTCCTCATCGAGGGCCAATCGTTCTCGCGTATTCGCCCAGGATGTCTAACAATCTCTCTACGTCCCCTATCGATTCGGCTACATCTGCCGCGGTGTCCGCGTTCTCGTAAAAGTTGGAATGGAGGTGATTGGCAACCCTGAAAAGGCGGTAGATTTCACGATTGGACGTTTCCGCTGTCAACCCGGTTGCGACTTGCCAGATGTTGCGATGGCTTTGGTGAGGCTGCCCTTTCTGCTCCGCGATGTGCTTGAGCATCAAAGCGGTCGCTCCCCAAGCTTTCTCTGACGCTTGGCGTGTGTCGCCCCACGATAATTCAGATTTCGCCTTCGCCAACAGGTCGAAGCTGTCGTTGTAGCAAGAAACTGTCGCCATTGTCCGCAACTCCCCCCTGAACTCGCTTATTCCGCTCCTTTGCCCGCAGCCTTATTTGCCTTGAAATATACCGTTCCGTTCGAAGATCGCCGCCAGTTCCGCAATCCCGTCCGACACCGTCTGCGCCGTCGGATGTCCGAAGCACAACCGCGCCATGTGCCGGCCGTTCCCCTCCGGCGAGAACATCGACCCGCTGTAGTATCCGACGCCCTCGCTGAACGACTGGTCCTGGAACCCGGCCAGGTCGGTCCCCTCCGGCATCGTCAGCCACAGGTACAGCCCGCCCTCAGGTTTCGACCACGTGGCGCGGTTGCCAAAGTGCTCGCCCAGCGCCGCCAGCATCGCGTCGCGCTTGGCCCGCAGCGCCTGGTTCTCCTCGTCGATGTGGTCATACATGTGGTTCCGCAGGTATTCCTCAATCGCCAGCGCCGCGAACTGGTTCACGCCGCCAGACTTGAAGCTCAGCGCCCGCTCCCGCACCATTTCCGGTGCCACCAGGTATCCCATCCGCACCCCCGGCGCGATGATCTTGGACATCGACCCGGTGTACAGCACTTGCCCGCTGTCGTCCATGCTGCTGATGGACGTCACGTCCTCGCCCTCGAACCGCAGGTCCACGTAACAGTCATCCTCCAGGATCGGCACACCGTGACTCTGACAGACTTCGAGCATGCGCTGCCGCCGTTCCAGGGTCGCCGTCCATCCCAGCGGATTTTGAAACGTGGGAATGGTATACAGGAATTTCACCCGGCGGCCCGCTGCCTCCTGCGCCCGAATCGTCTCGTCCAGCGCTTCCGGTATGATCCCGTCGTCGTCGCACTTGACGCCCACCACGTTCGCGCCCCACAGCCGCATCTGCCGCATCGTACCCAGGTACACGTACTCCTCGGTCAGCAGCACGTCCCCCGGATCCGTCATCGCCTGAATCAGCATATTGATCGCTTCGCCCGACCCCGACGTCAGTATGATGTCGTCGGCGGTGACATCCATCTGCCGGTCCCGCCGCAACTTGTCCGCCACCAGTTCCCGTAGCGGAGGATAGCCGGCTGAAACCGGATAGTACGCCAGGTCGCGTCCCTCCCTCTCCAGCGCGGTGCTCAGCGCCTCCACCAGGCCCGTCAGGGGCAGCGTATCCGGGTCGGGGTAGGCAACCGCGAAGTCATACTTGGCGTGCCGGTTCGCCCCCCGCGTCGTTATCGGGGCCCGCTCCGCGAACAGCCCTTGGTAGTTGAACTCGCTCATCGGTTGTCCTCCTGTACGGACGGTAAAGTCGCTGCGCCGGAACCGCGCCGCTGCTTGGCACCGGTCCCGCCGGACACAATTCCACGGTCAAACGCTATTCCACGATATGGCGCAATTCCGCGGTCAGAGGCTATTCCACGATTCGTATTGCCAGGTCGCGCAACTGCCCGGCGTCAACTCCCGAGGGCGCGCCGAACAGCAGGTCCGACCCGCTCTGCGTCTTCGGGAACGCGATCACCTCGCGCAGCGAATCCGCCCCCGCCAGCATCGCCACCAGCCGGTCGATCCCCGGCGCAATCCCCCCGTGCGGCGGCGCGCCGTAGTCGAACGCTTCCAGTATGTGCCCGAACCGCTCGGAGATCTGCTCGGCGGAGTAACCCAGGATGCTGAAAATCTTCTCCTGCAGCTCCCGTTGGTGTATCCGAATGCTGCCGCTGGCCAGCTCCGAACCGTTGCATACCAGGTCGTAAGCTCGCGACGGTATCGACGCCAGATCCTCACCGTCCAGCATCGCCTCGCACCCGGGCGCCGGCGCCGTGAACGGATGATGCGCCGAATCCCATCGCTCTGTGGCGTCGTCCCACTGGAACAGCGGGAAATCCGTCACGAACGCGAAGGACAGCATCGCCGGATCCGCCAGCTCCATCTGCGCCGCCAGGTGGCTGCGCATCGCCGCCAGCCATTGGTTCGCCAGCCGAGCCGGCCCCGCCATCAGCAGGATCAGGTCGCCGCGCTGCGCTTCGGCCCTTTCCGCCAGCCGGCGCACCCACTCGACGGGCATTCGCAGGCCCGGGGACAGCAACGCGTCGTCATCGGTCAGCGAATCCAGGGCGCCGTCTCCGGTCAGCCTCACGTGGCTCATGCCCGCCGCGCCAAACTCCTTCGCCGTGTCTTCCATCCTCCGCATGTCCGCGCCGGTCAGTCCGCCTTTGCCAGGTACCGCCATCGCCTTGATGATGCCGCCCCGGTCCAGGATGCCACGAAAGACCCGGAACTCCGTCTCCGCGGCCAGATCGCTGACGTCGGCCATCTCCAGCCCGTAGCGCAGGTCCGGCTTGTCGCTCCCGAACCGTGCCATGGCGTCGGCATAGGGCAGGCGTTGGAACGGCGTTTTGATCTTGAACTGCGGCGTCAGCTCTCGGACCAGTCCCGCGTACAACCCCTCGATCAGCCCCAGCACGTCCTCTTCTTCCACGAAACTCATTTCCAGGTCCAACTGCGTGAACTCCGGCTGCCGGTCGGCCCGCAGGTCCTCGTCCCGGAAGCACCGGGCAATCTGGAAATATCGCTCCACGCCGCTAACCATCAACAACTGTTTCAGCTGCTGTGGTGATTGCGGCAGCGCGTAGAAATTGCCCGGATGCGTCCTGCTGGGGACCAGGTAGTCCCGCGCTCCCTCCGGCGTGCTCTTGATCAGGATGGGCGTTTCGATCTCCAGGAAGCCGTGACCGTCCAGGTAGTCCCGGATGTACTTCACCGTCTGGTGACGCAGTCGCAGGTTGTCCTGCATCTTCGGTCGCCGCAGGTCCAGGTAGCGGTACCGCAGCCGCAGGCTCTCGTCAGCATCGACATCATCCGTGATGTAGAAGGGCGGCGTGAGCGACGGGTTCAGCACCGTCAGCCCTTCCACCATCACCTCGACCTCGCCCGTTGGCAGCGCCGGATTCTCCGAACCCTCCGGCCGCAGCCGGACCGTTCCCGTGACCTCAACGCACCATTCCGAACGCAGCCGTTCGGCGGTCTCGTAGTGCTCCGCCGACAAATGCTCCGGATTCAGCACTATCTGCACGTATCCGGAGCGGTCTCTCAGGTCTATGAATATGATCCCGCCGTGGTCTCGGCGCCGGCTTACCCAGCCGGACAGCGTCGTGGCGGTGGAATCGTGGGCGGCGCGCAACGCGCCGCAGTCTTGGGTCTTCAGGGCGTCAACTCCAGAAAATCACTTGGCGTACTCAGGGTGATTAATGTGTCATTGCGAGCGAAGCGCGGCAATCTCGTAGCCGAGCAGTAATCGCAAGCATACTGAACCTGTCATTGCGAGAGCAGCGCGGCAATCTCGTAGCCGAGCCGTAATCGCGAGCGCATTGAGTTTGTCATTGCAAGCGTACTGAATCTGTCATTGCGAGCGCAGCGTGGCAATCTCGTCGTGGCAACACCATCACCGCACTCTCCCCCATGGCCCCGTGAGCACGCAATTCGAGAAAATCGATATCCATCTGTCCGCCGGCTCTTCAGCCCAACAGGTCAAACACGTTCTGGAATGGACTTTCCATGACCGTGCCGCCTTCGGCCACTGCCGCCACCAGTTCTGCCGGATCCGTCACCGGCGGGTAGCAGACCGTGTCCAGGCAAACGTGTGCCTGCGCCGGCGCATCGTCCGCGCTGGCCGGCGCCAGCTTGATGACCAGGTGCGGATCGCTCAATTTCATTGCCGCTGCCAGCATCGCGTCCGTGCTCACCGCTCCCGGCCAGCCTTCCACGGTGACTTCCACCACCGGGTGCAGGTACCGATCCACCGCCGCCGCATAGTCCGCCGCAAGTTCGCCGTAGTCGCGATTGGCGTCCACGTAGGCGCTCAGCGTATGCCGCGCCGTCTGCTGGTACCGCTCTTCCATCGTCGCGTGGTGCAGCCGCATCATCCCCATCGCCGCGCACGTATTATCCGCCAGCGGCTTTTCGCGCGCGTGCAGGTAGCCGTGCCGCTCCTGCCCCGCTTCCACGTCCCAGAACGCGCCGTTCGCACCGTCCAGGAACCTGTCCAACAGCGCCTGCGCCGCCCGCCCCGCCGCTTCCAGGTACCGCTCCGAACCGCCGGGCAGTGCGTCGTAAGCGTCCATCATGGCCGCCAGGACATTTGCCCAGTCAACCAGCAGGTCACCCTCCTCTTGCGGCAGCGCCCCCGATGCGGAGTAGGTGTGCGCCAACCTCCCGCCCTCGGCCGCGTCGATCAGCCCGTCCAATAGCGTCACGGCCGTCGCCGTCAGTTCAGGCCGACCCAGCTTCCACGTCGCTCCCAGCAGCAAGGACGCCGCCTGCGCGGTCACCGACGAATAGCAGTACGGATCGACTGTCGGGGCGTCGGATTCTGCCCTCGTATGGCGCGACCCGGCGTAGTATTCGGAATGCGCTCCCTGGCTGCCGCGAACCCCCCGCGCTGTCGGATCGTACAGCGTGCCGCAGATGTAATCGACGGTCTCGCCCGCAACCCGCAGATAGTCTTCGCGCCCCAGGATGATGCCCGCGTCCATCAGCACGCCGGCCAGCGCGACATTATCCTCGGCCATCTTCTCGTACTGCGCCTGCGTCCAGTCGCCGCCCATCGTGAACCGGAAAAAGCCGCCGTCGATCCCGTCGCGCAGTTCGCCGCCAACCACCCCGTCCAGGGTTTTCTCCAGCATCACGCGGAAGAACTGCTCCCTCGTGGTCCGGTACCGGTGCAACAACAGGCGCAACATGGGCGCCGACGGAAACTTTGGTTCCAGCCCGAACCCGCCGTTGATGGCGTCGTAAGTCCCGGCCACTCGACGCGAAATGCTGTCAACCAGCGCCCCGTCCGGTTCCCGGCCGGCGGATACACGCCCCGCGTGTTCCCGCCGCTGCCGCAGGATGTCGTTGCCCTGTTCGTACAGCTCCGGCTTGCGTTCGTTGTATGCCCGTCGCACCTCGTCCAGCATTGCCAGGAATTGGTCCGCCGGCAGGTACGTCGCCCCCGCGAGGAACCCGCCGTGCGGGGTCAGAAACGAGGTCGTCGGCCAGCCGCCCACGTTGTAGCGGGCATTGATGTCGGGCCGGTGGTCGGTATCGACGCGCACCGGGATGAAATGAGCATTGACGAACTCGACCACGTCCCGGTCGGAGTACGTACCGCCATCCATCTCGTGGCACCAGTAGCACCACACCGCGTTGATCGATAGCAGGATGGGCCGGTCGTTGTTCTGGGCCAGCTCGAACGCTTCGCGACCCCACGGCCGCCACGCCACAGCGCCCGTCGGAACAGCCGCCGCAGGTTCACCGGATATCGTGCTCAATGCCCCGTCCTTGCTTCCAACTGCCCCAATGATTATCCGCGCCACGCAACATCATAAACGTTAACACAGCCGCTATCCATTGGCAATTTGACCCCAGTTCCAAACCGGGTCAACAGACCGCCCCAAACGTCACCGCCGGCCGCCCCAAATGTCATTGCGAGCGAAGCGTGGCAATCCCGTTGCCGTAGCAAGGACTCTCGCCGACTGCCATTGCATCCCACCGTGACTGGGACGTCGCGACATTCCTTGCGATAACAATCGAAAGACGGTGGAGCTTCGGTTTCCCCGGGGTCGGCCCAGCAACAACGCTGTACGGTGATTACAAAACCCCCGGCCCAGCCTGGTCGAGGGTTTTGATTGAGAATTGTCGAAACGCATTTAGCCCATCCGTAGGCAAGCCCATGTCCCTTTGGGACGGGTTCTTTTGCAGAGGACAGGTTCAGACCAGCGGCTCCAGCAAGTCCAACAGCCGCTCAACATGGTCCAGGTGTAGGTCTACAGTTTCGGCTTCAAGCCAATCCTCGTAAAAATTGGTGTGCAGGTGGCTCGCCATTGCAAACCAAACTTCGACCTGTTCAGTTTTCAATTCCATCGACAATCGTCTTGTCGCACTGAATAATTGACGGTGACCGCCATGCTCCCATGCACGGCCAGCGGCGATAGCCTTCACCATCTGCGCCGCCGCACCCCAGCCTTTTTCGGACGCCTGTCGAGTGTCTCCCGCTGCTAGTTCCTCTTTGGCCTGCGCCAGCCGGCGCCGGCTGGCGTCACGGTAGGTTGTGGTCGTCATATCATCCCCGTTGGCGTCGCTAATGTCATTTTACATATCCTGATCCCTGCTGTCGCCTGCGGCCAGAGTACCGGTTTCATGCCATCGCTGGGCGTCGGAGCAGAAAGCCTGATCGCAGGCCAAATCACGTGGCAGCGTTCGGTTTTTCAGGAGTTTCGGAATCTGCTCTGTGCACCGGTATGTAATTACCCTCGAAAGCGGGCTCAACGCGTCCTCGGGTTGAACGCGTCGTTCACCGCGTCCCCCAGGATGTTGAAGCAGAAGAACAGCAGCGTCACCGTCCCAATCGGGAACAGCAGCAGATGCGGCTCGTTCCGCAGCACCTGTATGCTGCCGTTCTCGAACATCATCCGTCCCAGGCTCGGCACCGGCGGCTGCACCCCAATCCCGATCCAGCTCAGAACCAGTTCGGACCCCGCCACCCCCGCCAGTCCCGCGGAGATCGACACGATCAGCGGGCTCAGGATATTCGGCAGCACGTGCGCCCGCAGGATCCGCGCCGTCGACGCTCCCGCCACCAACGCCGCCTCTGTGTATTGGCTCTCCCGCGCCTGCAACACCTGCCCTCGCACCAGCCGGGCCATCCCGAACCATCCAAAGATCGAAAGCGCCAGCGATATGATCGCGTAGTCCAGCAGTCCCAACCGCAGAATCCAGTCGATCCCCGTTGCGTCCTCAAACCCCTGCACCGCTCCCACCAGTCGCGGCCGCAACGCCGCCACGAATATCAGGATCAGGATGATGTCCGGAAACGACGACGTGACCTCGCCCGTCCGCATGATCAGCGAATCCACCCACCGGCCCATGTATCCGCTGATCAATCCGAGCGTTATGCCCAGGACGAGGGTTCCGCCCATCAGCGATGCAATCGTGATGATCACCGTGGTCCTCAGCCCGTAGATCACCCGGGTCATCATGTCGCGACCCAACCGGTCTGCGCCGAACGGATGCGCCAGCGTGGGCCCGGCCCGGCTCTGCGACAGATCCTGCGCGGTGTACTCGTAGGGTGTGATCAGCGGCGCCAGCAGCGCTCCGCCGTACAGGAACACGATCAGCGTGAGGCAAATCACCGCCAGCTTCTTCCGGAACAGCCGGCGCGTCGAGAGGCTCCAGTAGCTGTGGCCCCGCGCCGGTCCGGCGCTCAATTCATCGCGCTCGCCTGGCGCCAGATCGTCGACCGGCCAGTCCGCGCCCGGCAGGTCGACGTCCCCGTGCTGTGCATGCCCGTGGTCGTGGGCCCGCGGACCCGAGCGGTCAGGTAACATTGCCCGCTCCCAGCCTGATCCGCGGATCCAGCAGCGGATACGTCAGGTCCACAATCAGGTTGGCCAGCACAAACAGCGTCGTCGATACGATGGCGAACGCCATGAGCACCGGGTAATCGCGCGCGAACAGCGAATTAATGGTGAAGAATCCAACCCCCGGGATGCCGAAGTATATTTCGACGATGAACGTCCCTCCGGCCAGCCCGGCTATCGTGAAACCGAAGCTGGTCACCACCGGTATCATCGCGTTCCGCAGGATGTGCCGCCAGCGCACTATCCTTTCCGACAACCCTTTTGCCCTCGCCGTGCGAATGTAGTCCTGCCCCAGCACGTCCAGGACGCTCGCCCGCACCAGGCGCACCACAATGGCAATGCCCGGCACTCCCATGACCACCGCGGGCATCACGATCTTCGGCGAAAAGAATCCATCCCAACCTTGCGTGGGCAGCAGGTCCAGGTGCAGCGCAAACACCAGCAGCAACACCGGCGCCGTGATGAATACCGGCAGCGACTGAAACATCAGCGCAATCGCCACCACCACGTTGTCTACTCCCGTGCCCTGCCGCAACGCCGCGTACAGCCCCACCGGTATGCCAACCCCGAGGGTGATGATTATCGCCGCCAGGTTGAGTTGCAGCGACACGGGGATGCGCTTGGCCAGCAACTCCGCAACCGATTTCCCCCGGAATTGGAAACTCTCGCCGAAGTCCAGTCGCGTCACCACCCCTTCGATATACCGGACGTACTGCACCACTAGCGGATCGTCCAGTCCCAACTGCGCCCGCAACCGCGCCCGCACTTCGTCGTTCTGGTGCTGGCCCAACCAGACCTGCACCGGATCCCCGGGCCCGAACCGCAGCAGCGCGAACGTCACGAACGTCACGATGAGCAACAGGAATGGCAGCCAAACCAGCCGCCGAGCCACGTATGTTGCCATCTGTAACCGTCCGTTCCCTTTGGTGATAACCGTAGGGGCGAACAATCATCCGCCCCCACTTCGCGATCTGCGGTGGTCCTACTGGTTGAAGTACACGTACCGATACTTCGGGATGCTCATCTGCAGGAGGAAGTAGTCCGAAACTTCCGGCTTTATCAGCGCGTACCCTTCCCCGCTGAACCAGGTCCAAACCCACGGCGCGTCGTCCAGGATCATCTGCTCGATCTGGTTGTACATCTCGAAACGTCGGGTCCGGTCCCGTTCCGTTCGCGCCTCTTCCAACAGCCGGTCAACCTCCGGGTTGCTGTAGTTGGTGTGGTTGCTCTGGCTCTCCGAGTGCAACAGCACGTCCAGGAAATTCTCCGGGTCGGGGTAGTCCGCGACCCATCCCTAGGGAGAACATCTGGTACTTGCGCTCGCTCACGTCCTGCAGGAACGTCGCCCATTCCGTCTGTTGAATATCGATCTCTATCCCCAGTTCCTGCCGCCACTGTTCCAGGATCACTTCCAGGTACGTGGGTATCGCCGCTCCGAAGCTGCCCGATATCGTCAGCGTGATGCGTGGGAAGTCGCCTGACGCCGCCTCATCGGCGTATTTCGATTCTTGCAACAACTCCCGCGCCAGGTCCGGGTTGTAATGGTAGGTTCGCAGGTTTTCCGTATGGGACGGGAACCCCGGCGGTATCACCCCCGTCGCCGGCGCGACCCGGCCGTCCAGCACGTTTTCGGCGATGCTCGCCAGGTCTATCGCGTAGTTCATCGCCTGGCGGACCTTGACGTCATCAAACGGCGGCTGGTCTACGTTCAGACCGACGTAGAACACGTCGAAGTCCTGCGGCGACCGGTGCAACTGTGGATGCAGCGCATCGCTGGGATCCAGCAGCCGTGGCAAATCGTCTATTCCCACTCCCGTCAGGTGTATCTCGTCGTTTTCGTACATTATCATCGCCGATCCGCCACTCAGGATCATGCGCACCTCCTCGATGTGCGGCGGTCCCAGGTGGTACAGGTCGTTGCGTTCGAGGATGATCGTCTCACCGATTTCGTAAGTGCCCAGCTTGAACGGACCCGTCCCGTTGGGCTCGTCCAACCACGATCCATCGTTGGTCACCTGCTCCTGGTCAATTACGTACGCCGTCGGGTATGACAGCTTGGCCAGGAAATATGACTTGGGAGCGTCGATGGTGAACTCGATTGTGCGGTCGTCCACCGCGCGCACGCCGCTGATTTCGTTGGCCCGCCCTTCCAGCTTGTCGACCACTCCGATAATGTCGCCCAGGTAGGTCTCCGCCGTGTGCGAAAGCGTGTCGGGGTCGGCCGCCCGCTCAATCGACCACTTGAAGTCGTGCGCCGTTACCGGCTTGCCGTCGTGGAACTTGGCGTTCTCCCGCAATACGAAGGTGTAAACCAGTCCATCCTCGCTGATGGAGCAGGTTTCCGCCAGGTCCAGCACCGGCTGGTAATCCAGGCTCAGCGTCACCAGGCCGCCATAAATCTCCCCGCCGATCCTGCTCGACGTCACGTCCCCCATCAGGTGCGGATCCAGCGTCGGCGGATCCGAAGCCCGCATCACCAGCGTCCCGCCCTGCGGAGGCCGGTCGTCAAATGTCAGGTCCGCCGACGGGGCGCAACTCTCGCCCATGGCAGTCCCCTGGGACGCGGTCATCGTTTCCGTCGTCGTCGCCGGACCCCCCGAAGGTGCAGCCGGAGCTTCTGTGGGTACGGCCGGAGCTTGCGTGGGTTCAACCGAAACTGCCGTGGGCGCGGTTGACGCCTCCGGCGCGGCCACGGCAGGTGCGTCGCTTTGACCGCACGCCAACAACCCAAGCAGTGCGGCCAGCATGGCTCCCATCAAAAGTATCTTGAACATCTTGCGCATCATCATTCCTCCGTGTCAGTTCTCAGGATCAATGGCGAATACGAGATACTGACCGGAATCAGTTTGCCTCAATTCCCTTTGCCGAGATATTACCGGCTTTTCACACGACGATTTTATCCAATCCCCCGGCCCCGTTCAATTGTGCGCGGCACGGTGTATTGTCCGATTTGATGATGTATGCTAACCTCAAATCGTGCCGCGGTTTGTCCAACCGGGCGTTCCGAGGCGAGCATAGCCAAGAGGCCTAAGGCGCCTGTCTGTGGCACAGGAGATCACGGGTTCGAATCCCGTTGCTCGCCCCACTAACCTCGTTCTCAATTCATCCGGAATTGCGCCTGTAGCTCAATGGACAGAGCACTGGGCTTCGGACCCAGGGGTTGCGGGTTCGAGTCCTGCCAGGCGCGCCACCTGAAATAAATGACCGACGGCAGCGCACCGGCCGCCGTCGGTTTCAATTTTCGGCAACCGTTTCCCCTACTCCGGCCGCGCTCCCATCGTGACCTCCATCTGCATCTTCTCCCCGTCACGCATGATGGTGAACTCAACCGTATCCCCCGGCTGCGTGTGCTCCACGGTGTACGCCACCACGTCGTCCATGCCCAGCAGAGGCGTGCCGTTCATCGCCATGATGATGTCCCCTCCCACCGGCAGCTCCGCTCCGTTGATCACGGTCAGCCGATCCGATGCCCTCAACCCCGCCTGTTCCGCCGCCGTGCCCGTGCCCACCGCCAGCACCAGCGCCCCTCGGGTGTCGGCCGGCAGCTCCATCGCCGTGGCGATGTCCCGCGTCACCGACACCCCTCGTATGCCGATAAACGGATACTCGTAACTCCCGTCTGCTATCAGCGACGGCGCCACCAGTTTCGCCAGGTTCACCGGAATCGCCAGTCCCACGCCCGAAAAGCCCCCGGTTTCGCTGATGATCTGGGTATTGATCCCCACCACTTTACCCTCGCGGTTCAGCAGCGGCCCGCCCGAATTCCCTGGGTTCGTGGCCGCGTCGTGCTGCACCACCCGTGGCACCGAAAAGTTGCTCTCCGACGGATTGATCGTCCTCCCGACTGCGCTGATGATCCCCGAAGTCATCGAGAACCCTCGCGAGAACGGGTCACCAATCGCCACCGCCAGTTGCCCCGGCTTGATCGTGTCGCTGTCCCCCAACGCTATGGCCGGCGGCCGCATCGTTTCGTCCGTGATCCTGACCACCGCCAGGTCCGAATCAGCGTCATCCCCGATCAGCTCCGCGTCGGTCTGAGTGCCGTCGCTCAGCACCACGATTATCCTGTCGGCCCCGTCTATAACGTGTTTGTTGGTGACAATGTGCCCTTCGTTGTCCCAGACAAACCCAGATCCCGCGGCCCGCGAGAGGAAGTCGCCCGCCGGCATCCCCGGAGTGCTCCCGCCTATCGAGATTGATTTGATCACCCGCAAGCCGACCACCGACGGGACGGTCCGCTCGTAGATATGCGACATCACTTCGTCGTGGGCGGCCGTCACTTCCAACGCCGCCAATTGATTTTTGGTTTCTGGCGTCCCGCTTTGCGCCGGCTGCTCGACCGCGGGTTGCGCGGCAGATTCAACCGCCTGCGGAGGCGCGACGGTGGCCACGTCCCCCGGCTGGGCAACCGTGTTCACCGCCGGAGGCGTCAACTCAACGGTCTCGGTTCTCGTTGGGCTGGGTTGGCCACAGGCCAGCGTAACCGCCAGCGTCAGCGCCAATACGCCGGCCGCCCACGGCCGAACTCGTCGTCTGGTGAAAATTCTCGTCCCGCTGCTCACTTTGCTCCACACCTCTGCTAACTGATCGGTCGTTGGCCTGTTATCCCGGCCGCACGCCGGTTTGCATTGTCTTGCGTCGCCTGTCGTCGTGGCCCTACCGCGTTCCCACTTGCGTTCAAGCAGTCATCGCGAATCCTATCACCCGATAACATTACGAACGCAATCACCCAATGTCATTGCGAACCCTGTCACCCGATGTCATTGCGAACCCTGTCACCCGATGTCATTGCGAACCCTGTCACCCGATGTCGTTGCGAACCCAATCGCCCGTTGTCATTGCGAGCGAAGCGTGGCAATCTCGTCGGTGTAGGAACCTTCGCGGTGATGTTCAACGCGGTTGTTCCTGCCTATTCTACGGTTTCCGCGACGTTGCGGATTGACCCGCATTCGGCCGGCCCGGTGCTATACTACCGGGAGCGGCGGCAGGTCGCCAGATGACGACGACCGCCCATAGCAAACTGGTCATTTCTGACACTTGGAATCCGACACCCGGTAAAACACTTGGCAAGGAGAGAAGCGATGCTCTACGAACTCCGAATTTACGACGCCGTGGCCGGTCGCTTGCCCGACATCAGCGGTCGGTTCGCCAATCATACCTGCACCCTGTTCCGCAAGCACGGTGTGAAATACCTCGGCTTCTGGACCGACGAAATCGGCCAGAGCAATCGGCTCACCTATATCAACGTCTTCGACAGCATGGCCGACCGCGAGTCCCGCTGGGCCAAGTTCGGCGGCGACCCGGATTGGCTGGAAGTCCGCAAGCAGACCGAGGCCAACGGCCCGTTGGTTGACGCCGTAACCAACCGGTTCCTGCGCCTGACCCCCTACTCGCCCGAGCCGAAGGTTTCCACCGCGGTCCAGGAACTCCGCATCTACGAGGCCATGCCCGGCCGCCTGCCCGACGTGCATAACCGCTTCGCCAACCACACCATCGGCCTGTTCGAGAAGCACGGCATCGAGAACATCGGCTATTGGTCTGAGGACGTCGGCGTGAACAACGTCCTGGTCTACATGCTGGGCTACCCCAGCCTCGGCGACCGCGAAAAGAGTTGGCGCTCCTTCCAGGCCGATCCCGAGTGGAGCAAGGCCCGCGCCGCCAGCGAGGTCGACGGCCCCATCGTCCGCGTCTCTCGCCACTCCATCATGCGCCCCACCGACTACGCCTTCACCAGCGACTAGTCACCCCCTGCCACCAGGCAACACCAGAGGGCGCCCAACCAGGGCGCCCTCTATCCGTTTGATTGTTGGCAAAGCATGGGCCGCCATCGGTCGGCGCAATGGCTATGACCCCGACCCGGTGGAGTTCAAAGCCAGTGCCAATGCCGCGACAATCACGGAACAAAGGGCTACGAATGTTGGCACTAGCCAAAAACTGTTATCCATCACGCCCTGCAACCACCGCCATCGTCGAAGTCGCCTGCGCTGTTCCTGCCCCCTGGCGGTTAGAACATACCGTCCATCTCCAATGTCGATTAGCAAACCCTCTGCCGCCATCGCTTTGAATACTGTCACCATGCGTTCGCCATCCGGTTCCGGCGAGAACGTTTCGCCGGGCGTGCATTGCTCAATCACATGCAATTGGGTGCGCCGGTACTCTCGATCCGCAGTCTTGATCGCTTCCTGGCTCTTGGGCGGCGACGACACGCCAGTTATCATCGGGTGCTCCTCATCGCTTCTGGCTTTTGCTGGTCCTCCGTTACGTCTTCGTCCCGCTAACCTTGGGTAGGCGCCGCGTTCGCGACACTTGAATCCCGCCTCTGCGCCGGGCTAATTCACCCGGCGTTCTGTCTGTCTGGTTCTGTAGTTGCCGACTCATAGGTTTCCCCAGTCGGCCTCAACTTGGGTTCGCGAAACAGAGCTCCCTGCTGCATCTGCACCGGCTCTCCGACACTTGCCTGCGCCTCCAACGCCATGTAGACGGGACGCTTACCGTGTGGCGTTAATTCAACCCGCACTCTTTGCTGGGTTTTTTCCTCTAGGGGCGTCGAATACAGTTTCAACGAATAGTTGGACATCCCGAGCAGCACCGCGGCTGCCTCTGCTTGGTCGCGGGACGCCAGCCTTAACTCTATTGGTCGCCCGATTCCTGCGCCGACGACGTGCCCTGAAAATGCCAAAGCAATAGCATTGGTATTGGTCTTCAGTCCCTTCTTCCAAAATTTAAGGCGTTTGGGTTGGTCGAAGGTTTTAAACTCCAGGACATAGCTGCGCGTGTCGTTATCGTCGTTCTCGCATGTCAATACCGCATCAACCTGACCTCTCCCTATTCGGCGGTACAATTGGTTGCTAAAGGCATTGTCAACGCCCCTTTTTAGGTGTTCGGGCAATGTGATCGCGGGCATGATAGTTCTCCAATCCCGTAGAAAGGAACGCTGTTGCGCTGTCGATGCTGTACCGCGTTTCAAATAAAATGCGTCTGGTGCTATACGCGTTGATGGGACCGAACTTTACCACAGCCCGATGATATCACCTTGATCGTCAGGTGATTGCCACCGGTGCCAAGGCCGTCCCAAAGTGATTGCGAACCCAGCCCGCCAATCCCCACAGCGCCCAACCTGTCATAGCAAACGAAGCGCGGCAATCCCGTCTCCGGTCACGTCGTCGCCATGGCCATAGGATCACCAGTCCCGTCAAACCCATCGCGACGACAACCCTGGTACCGGTGAGAGCGATACCCCGGCCTCCGCAGCCAACTGGCGCCGGCTGGCGATTGCCGCCGGTGCCGGTTGGAAATCTCGCGGGACGCCCGCGGCGCAGGCGTCCCGATCCGGTCACGGGCGGCCCACGCCGTACCGGAATACGTAGTCGTTGTCTCCTCCCTGCATGGCCTCTACCCTCACGAAATACGTGCCGGGTTGGAGGTCATGCGCAATCCATTCGTTCGCTAGCCCCGCATTCTCGCTGGAGGCAAGGACGTTTTGGTTTTGGTCCTCCAGGTAAACATGTGCGTTTCGATCGAGCTGCCTCAATCCGATACCCACCGAGCGGGTTTCGGTGATTTCGAACCGGTAGTAATCCCGCGGATCGGCGGATCGGCGGATCGGCGGATCGGTCAAGGCTGTTGCGCGGAAAACTGCGCCGAATACGTTTGGGTGATGTCGCCCAGATCAGTGGCTCCCGCCGCCGCATCGTCCGGTTCAGGAACGTGCACCAGCGCGGAGACACCCTCGGCCCCAGGGCCGCTCTTCGACGAAGGCAATCGCAGCATCCGCGTCGGAGATTTCCTTGTAGAACTTTTCCAGCCCGATGATGTCTTGCTGCTCTTTCATGGTCTTGTTACGGGCCGGGGCCGCGATGCCCGCAACGTCCCTGAAGATGATCTCCCTGCTCGGGGCGATGCTCGCCCTGTCCATGATGATCGCTCCTGTCATCTGCTGTCTCCTACTTCCATTGCAGCGGCCGGACGGATTTTCTGTCAATTACCAAATAGGGCACACCCCACCCATTTCCGTCATTGACAGGCTGCCCAACCATGGTTGTTACTGGTCGTATGGTGGCCCGGGGAGATTCGAACTCCCGACCTACCCCCTCGGTGCAGGGTCGTTCTACCGCTGAACTACGGAGCCACTTTCGGCGGGGACGTTACAGCGTCCCCGCCTTCCTTTATACGAAAGTCCACTCTATTGCTGCCAATAGCCCCGCCCGCCTCACCCACGTGCGGTCAATGTGCTCAGATTTGCACACGCGCCAGCCATTGATGAAAACTGCCACTGAATTGCCCTTGCGTCGGGGCTATCCGGGGGGTCGCTGCGGTGTTGAAGGCCACCAACACCCGGAGTTTGCAGTGAACTGAGCGTATCGGCACATGGTAGTGCGTCCCGGGAAGGACAACGCTGCCGAAATTTCCGAGCGATAGAATACCTGCCTGCCGGGCTAGTAGTTATAAACCCCGTGCGTCCGGGATGACGCATTCATTCCGCCAGAAGGGGAGGTCAACGACAAACGATGCAATGCCCGCACTGCCTCAAGTCCATCCACACGGAACGACAATTACGGTATGGAGATAGCAGTACACTTGATGCCGTTCCCATCGGTGCCGCCAGGATCGACTACATCAGACACAACGGCCATCAGCATAGGTGGATGGAAACCATCGTTTGCCCTTCTTGTCACGATTTGATCTTAACTCTGGTGTCCTCGGCCAATACGATCGTTGATCAACGTTTTGCTAGGTGGCCTGACGAAGTCACCGAGCAAAGAATATCCCTGTGGCCCCGGCATACCGGGAGACCACCTGTTCCTCCAGAGGTACCGGACGAATTCAAACGCGATTACCAGGAGGCTTGCCTTATCCTCGCAGACAGCTCAAATGCCAGTGCTGCCTTAAGTCGCCGATGTCTGCAACTCATCCTCAGAGAAAAACTGGGCGCACCGAACAGTACGCTCTATAAAGAAATCCGGTGGGCGGTAGAAAAAGGTGGCCTGCCGTCGTCAATCACTGACTTAACTGACTTATTGGACGTGCCGCGAACGGTCGGGAACCGGGCCGCGCACCCAACGCTCTCGGACGGGGGCATGATCGTGGACGTGGAACCGTGGGAAGCTGAATGGTGTCTGGAAGTTATCGAGGCTCTCTATGACCACGTTTTTGTTATACCGGCCCGAAACGAGGAAAGACTGAACCGACTGAACCGCGCGTTGAATGATAGTTCAGACGACTAGCCGATTTGGGGATTGGAGATTTACCTCTGTGATTATTCCCATAGCTTCCGAGCGCGGTGTCTAGCGGGGTACATAGGCCCCGGTTCCGGCCCAGTACACGACCGGTACTTCCTTTGGTGGCTCGCGTTCGCGCCCCCGATGATAAAATGGCCCGCGAATCCACGCCGCACGCCGCCCCGCGCGGCCGCCGGCCGGCAGGGCAAAATGTCCACTAACAAACAGGAATGGCAGGACTCCACCCTCTCCCGCGTCACCGGACGCTTCCCGGAACGCCGCGACGCTTTCGTCACCGATTCGGGTCTTCCCCTCGATACCGTTTACACCCCGGAGGACGAAGTCTCCGCCGGCGTAGGCCACGCCGACGCCATCGGCTACCCCGGCGAATTCCCCTACACCCGTGGCGTCCAGCCCAATATGTACCGTGGCCGCGTTTGGACCATGCGCCAGTACGCCGGCTACGCCACCGCCGCGGCAACCAACGAGCGCTACCGCTACCTCCTTGAAAACGGCCAAACCGGCCTCTCCGTCGCTTTCGACCTGCCCACCCAGATCGGCTACGACAGCGACCACCCTTTGGCCGAAGGCGAGGTCGGCAAGGTCGGCGTGCCCATCTGTTCCCTCGCCGATATGGAGACCCTGTTCGACGGCATACCCCTCGATAAGGTCAGCACCTCCATGACCATCAACGCCACCGCCGCCGTCCTGCTCTGCCTCTACATCGCGGCCGGCAAGAAGCAGGGCGTCACCCCCGATCAGCTGAGCGGAACCCTCCAGAATGACATCCTCAAGGAGTACATCGCCCGCGGCACCTATGCCTACCCTCCCCGCCCGTCAATGCGCCTCGTCGTCGACGTGTTCCGCTACTGCGCCGAGAACGTGCCCCGGTGGAACACCATCAGCATCAGCGGATACCACATGCGCGAGGCCGGCGCCACCGCGTCCCAGGAGTTGGCCTTTACCTTCGCCAACGCCATCGCCTACGTGCAGGCCGCGGTCGACGCCGGCCTCCCGGTCGACGACTTCGCCCCCCGTCTGTCGTTCTTCTTCGTCGCCCAGAACAATCTCTTCGAAGAGGTCGCCAAGTTCCGCGCCGCCCGCCGTCTCTGGGCCAACATCATGCGCGACCGCTTCGGCGCCAAAGACCCCCGCTCCATGATGCTGCGCTTCCACACCCAGACCGCTGGCGTGACCCTCACCGCCCAGCAGCCGGACAACAACGTCATCCGCAGCACCGTCCAGGCTCTCGCCGCCGTCCTCGGAGGCACCCAGTCCCTCCACGTCAACTCCCGCGACGAAGCCCTGAGCCTGCCCACCGAGGAGTCCGCGCAGCTCTCCCTCCGCACCCAGCAGATCCTCGCCCACGAGAGCGGCGCCGCCGACGTGGTGGACCCTCTCGGCGGCTCCTGGTACATCGAAAACCTCACCGACCGCCTCGAGGCCTCCACCCTCGACTACATCCAGCGCATCGATCAGATGGGCGGCGCCGTCGCCGCCATTGAGGACGGCTTCCAGGTCCGGGAAATCGGCGACGCCGCCTTCCGTCACCAGCGCGAGGTCGACTCCAACGACCGCGTCGTCGTCGGCGTGAACCAGTACGTCACCGAAGCTCCCCCGATATCCGGCCTCCTACGCGTCGACGCCACCGCCGCCGCCGAACAGGTTGAACGCCTGCGGACCCTGCGCCGCGAACGGGACAACATGGCCGTCCAGATCAGCCTTGCCCGCCTCGCCGACGCCGCCCGTTCCACCGGCGCCAACACCATCCCGCTGATGATGGAGTGCGTCGAGCGATACGCCACCCTCGGCGAAATCTGCGACGTGCTCCGCCAAGTGTTCGGTGAATACGAGCCCGTCGGGGGCTTGTGATAAAATTTGCCGCGCGTCCCTGTTATTAGGCCGCCCGGCTGACCGTTCCCGGAGGATTCCCGTGATTGACGTTACCCTGAACGAAGAAGAAAAGATGCTCCAGAACCTCGTCCGCGATTTCGCCGAGCGGGAAATCATGCCTCGGTCTGCCGAGCTGGACGAAAAAGGGGAATTCTCCCACGAAAACTGGCGCGGCATGGCCCAACTCGGCCTGCCCGGCATCGGTGTCGATCCGGCCTACGGCGGTAGCGGCGGCGGTTTCCGCAAGTCCTCCATCGCCATTGAGGAACTCGCTCGCGCCGACGTCGCCGCCAGTGTCACCCTCGCCGCCCACCTCGGCCTCGGCCTCGAAACCATCGCCCGTTTCGGCAACGAGGAGCAGAAGCAGCGCTATCTCCCCTCCCTCGCCTCCGGCCAGGGCATCGCCGCCTGGGCCCTCACCGAGCCCGGCAGCGGCTCCGACGCCGCCGCAATGGCCACTACCGCCAGCCGGCACAACGGTTCCTGGGTGCTCAACGGCTCCAAGCAGTTCATCACCAACGCCGAGGTTGCGGAAACCCTGGTGGTCTTCGCCAACCAGGACCGCTCCATCGGGTATCGCGGCGTCTGCGCCTTCATCGTGCCCGCCGGAACCCCGGGTATGCAGATCAACCCCCAGCACAACAAGATGGGCATCCGCGCCTCCAGCACCTGCGAGATCGTCTTCGAAGACGCCGAGATCCCCGCGGACAACATCATCGGCGAGCCCGGCATGGGCTTCCGCTACGCCATGGACATCCTGGACTCCAGCCGCATCTCCATCGCCGCCCAGTGCGTCGGCATCGGTCAGGCCGCGCTGGAAGAGGCCGTCCGCTACTCCCAGCTCCGCGAGACCTTCGGTCGCCCGCTGGCCCGCCACCAGGCCATCCAGTTCAAGCTCGCCGACATTGCCACCGGCGTGCACTCCGCACGCGTCGCCACCATGCACGCCGCCACCTTGCGCGATGCCGGCCTGCCCTTCATCAACGAAGCCTCCATGGCCAAGCTCATCGCCTCCGAAAACTGCAACCACGCCGCCTACGAGGCCATGCAGATCCACGGCGGCATCGGCATCTTCAAGGAATCCCGCATCGAGCGCATCTTCCGCGACGCCCGCGTCACCACCATCTACGAAGGAACCTCCGAGGTCCAGCGCATGATCATCGCCCGCCAGGTCCTCGCCCAATACCCCGTCTGATCCTCCATACCTTCCCATTGTCATTGCGAGCGCAGCGTGGCAATCTCGTCGTCACCCCAGCGCCATAATTGCGAAGGCAGTGTAGTCACGTCGCTGCCAAAACACTGACCATCCACTGATAATCCTCACGGGAGCACACGACGATGCCCGAGATCTGCGCCGTCAACTACATCGACCACGTCGGCGTCGCCGTCAACGACATCCGGGCCGCCCTCGATTTCTTCGCCGCCAACTTCGGCGCCCCGGACGCCGAGGTCGTCCAGCTCGACGATCAGGCCGTTCGCGCCTGCCTCATCGAAATCGGCCAGACCCGCCTCGAACTCCTCGAGCCCCTGACCCCCGAGAGCGCCGTCGGCCGTTTCATCGAACGCCGCGGCGAGGGCCTGCACCACCTCGCCCTCAACGTCGACGACATCGCCGGCAAGCTCAAGATCCTGTCCGCCAACGGCCTGTCCCTCATCGACTCCGAGCCCCGTCACGGCCTGTCGGGAGCCATCGGCTTCGTCCATCCCCGCTCGGTCTTCGGCGTGCTGACCGAGTTGGTCGAGAACTGACCGGCCCGAGCCCGGCGCTGGCAAAATCCCCATGCCAGCCCACGTCATCTACGGCGACTCGTTCCTCGTAGCCCAACGCCTGCGCGCCGTCAAATCCGAGGCCGGCGCCGCCGACCTCATGGACTCCAACTGCCATGTCGTCACCGCCGCCCGTGCGCGTCCCGACGAAGTCCTGGCGATGTGCAACTCGCTCCCTTTCCTCGATTCCATGCGCTTGGTCGAGATCGAAGGCGTCCTCACCACCCCGCAGGGATCCGGCACCCGCCGCACCGGTCGCCGCTCCGCCTCCGCCTCCGCCAGCGGATCCTGGACCCAGCTCGTGGATGCCGTCCCGACGCTTCCCGATACAACCCTCCTCATCTTTCTCGACGGCGACGTCCAGCAGAGCAACTCGCTGCTCCGTTCGCTGGCCGAGCACTGCGCCGTCCACCGCGAAACCACGCCCAACGCCCAAGCGCTGCTCCAGTGGATCAAGCGCCGCGCCGAGGAAAAGGGCTCCGCCATCACGCCCCCGGCCATGCAGGTCCTCGCCGAACTGGTGGGCGGCGATCTGTGGACCATCGACCGTGAGCTCGAAAAGCTGTCCCTCTACGCCACTGGTCGCAGCATCACCGACTCCGATGTCCGCGCGATGGTGCCCTACGCCCAGGAAGCCAACATCTTCGCCGCCGTCGACGCCGTGATGGACGGCCGCCCGGGTCCCGCCCTGAGCTCACTGATGCAGCTTATCCAGGATGGCCAGGAACCGCTCTACGTCATCGCCATGATCGAGCGGCAGCTCCGTCTCATCGCCCTCGCCCGTGACCTCACGGACCGCGGCGTTTCGCAGCCCGACCTCGGCCGGCGCATGGGTTCCAATTCCGACTTCGTGGTCCGCAAGACCTTAGGCCAGGCGCGCCGGCTCACCCTGCCCCAGATCCGCAGCAAGTACCGCCGGGTGCTCGAAAGCGACCTCGCCATCAAGCAGGGCCGCCTCGACCCCACCCTCTCCCTTCAGTTGTTGGTAGCCGATTTAGCCACCAACCCGTAACCCATGATCCCGGAGCGTCACTCCCCGTCTGGATCAGTCATCGCTGGATCACTCCCCATCCGGGTAGGTCATCGGGTTGAAACACGCCGCCCAGTGCTCACTTTCCAACTCGAACAAACCGGGCGTGCTCTCCGCCCGGCACCGCGACAGCGCCTTCGGGCACCGCGGCAGGAAGGGACATTCGCTGGAAAGATCGATCAGGTCCGGTGGCGCGCCCCGTAGTGCCTGCAGCCTCCGTCCCGCGGCATCCAGCCGCGGCAGGCTCTGCAACAGCGACCAGGTGTACGGATGCCGTGGCTGCTTGAAGATCGGCAGCAGTTGCGCCGTCTCCACCAGGTGCCCCGCGTACATCACCCCCACCCGCCGCGCCATGTTGGCCACCACTCCCATGTCGTGCGTGATCAGCAGGATCGCCGACTTCGAGTCCCGGCTCAGCTCCTTCAACCGTTCCAGTATCTCCGCTTGCAGCGTCACGTCCACGCTCGACGTGACCTCGTCCGCAATCAGCAGCCGGGGTCGCATGACCATCGCCATCGCCAGCATCACCCTCTGGCACTGCCCGCCGCTCAGTGTGAACGGGTAGGCGGACATCATCCGCCTTGGGTCCGGCACCCCCAACTCCCGCAGCATCTCCTGGCACACTGATCCTGCCGCCCTGCGGTTCAACTGCGAGTGCGTGATGATCACTTCCGTCAGTTGGCTCCCGATTGTCTGCACCGGGTTGAGCGCGGATTGTGCGTCCTGGAACACCAGCGACATCGCCTTGCCCCGGAGTTCCCGCACGTACTCATCGGGCGCGGTCAGGAGGTCCACGCCATCAAATATTATCTTCCCCCCGGTCACCGCGCCGTTGTCCGGGAGCAGGCCCATCACCGCCAGCCCCAACGCGCTCTTTCCCGCCCCGCTTTCGCCTACGATGCAAAACACTTCCTCTTCATCCTGCGCGAACGTCACCCCGTTCACCGCGTGCACCACCCCGTTGGGCACCCGGAACTCCACCCGTAGGTCCTCGATCTGTAGCAGTGAACCCATGCTAGCCGACACGCTCCTTGTCCGCGTAGGTGTCCCATTTGGTGTCCAATAGTGAATCCATGCTACCCGGCGCGCCCCTTCGATTCCTGCGCGGCTGCCGTCAGGTCAACCGCCCGCATCCGGCCCGCCTTGAGTTCCACGACCAGGTCGTCCAACGATGTGACCCGCCGCTCGAACAGCGTCGCCGCCGTGCCCATTTGACGCAGATAGTGGGTATCGCTCCCGCCGGTGCCCGGTAGTCGTAGCCCCTCGCGCAGATCGTCGGAAAAGAGGTTCTCTGAATCCTTGCCCCGGCCGTTGCGCGATTCCACGGCATCAAACAACCGCAGCATCTCGTCATCCAGCGCCCGTTTCAGCATCTCCGATCGCGCCGCCGGGTCTTGCCCCGGATCCGCCAGGAAGCGCCGCCGGTACGGGTGCGCCGCCACGAGCACGGCGCCATGCCGGTCCGCTTCTTCCCGCAGAAACCCCGGTTTGTGCATCCCGAATTTATATTCGTCCAGCCCGAAAACCAGCACGTGCCCCGCGTCCGTGTTGATCTCAGCCCCCGGCAGCACCAGGATCCCGTGCCGCCGCGACAACTCCTGCGCCGCGGCCCACGGCCAGAAATCGTCGTGTTCCGTCAGGCAAATCCCGTCCATCCCGCATTGCCGCGCGGCGTCCACCAGTTCGTCGGCTGACACGAAGCTGTCGTCCGATTTCGGATAGGTATGCGCGTGCAGGTCGATCAGCAATATTCCCCCGGCTCCCCGGCCGAGAAATCATACCACCGATTCCACACCCCTCGGCACCCCGCCCAACCACCCCCAGCGCACCCCCTCGCCAGCCCAGCCAGCCAGCCGACCCACTGTCATCCCAGACCCTCCCAACTGCCCCCGCGAAACCCTCCCAACTGTCATTGCGGCCGCAGCGTAGCAATCTCGCCGCGTCATCACGGACCCTTCCCGCAGACCGTCGCATCACCGGCCCCACCCCCACTCCACATCGTCCGACCCCATCGCGAGCCTCCAATGTCATCGCGAAACCTGCCCAACTGTCATTGCGAGCGCAGCGTCGCAATCTCGCCGCCGCAGCACGACCCTCCCCGCAGACCGTCGCCTCACCGGCACCCCCACTCCCATCGTCCGACCCCATCGGGAGCCCCCCAATGCTCCCGAACCGCCACTGTCATTGCGAGCGCAGCGTGGCAATCTCCTCGCCGCAGCACGCCGACCCTTCCCGCAAGCGTCGCACCACCCCGCCCCATCCCCACCACGCTGGCCGAAAAATTGCTGACACCCACGCCAAGCGCCAACGAACGCCCGTCCTGTAACCTGTACACCAGTCAGACAGGCGGACCCCAGCCGGACGGCGAAACCCCGTACACGTTTCGCCGTCCGCACTCCCCGGCGCCAGGGACGACCGGTCCACCCGTCTGAACATAACATCGGGAATATCGGGTCAACAGTCCAGGTTCAACGGCCTAAAACCGCTGCGGGCTCCGGCCTGCGGCGCGTCGGATTGCAACTCGCTGCCTCGCATCCTCTCGCCGTCTTATTCAACGGAACGGGTGCGCGGTGGCGCGGCGGGTGTGACCTCCGCCCCGTGTCGGCTCTCGCGCTTGCCGCGAAAGCCGGGGACATGGAAGCTTGGCACTGGAATCTCGCAGACAACGCTCTCAGGCCGTGGCGCCGACAACCTGGACCCAAGACCCGATCCCCGATGTTCAACACTCACCGACACCCACCAACCGTAATAGGAGTTTCAACCTTCCATCGACAGCGGGGGACCCACCCCGGCCCGTATCGTATCGTCACGCCATGATTGCGCGCGCCGGCTCGTGCTTGCGTTCCCAGCCTTGGGTTCGTTTCCGGCTGGCCGCAGCTATCTGGCAAACCGGGGTTGCGACGGCCGTGCGCCGTGCGCAGCCTCGGTCCCCTTCGAGGATTAAATGGGTACCGTAAATCATCATCAGAGAGAGGAGCATGGCGTTTCTCTCTCGCGCCCGTACCGCCGGCCAGGCCGGCGACATCGCCGATGCCGCGCGTCGCGCTCCGTCGGTCCGTGTCCCACGCGGCAACCGCCCTCGCGGTCAACGCTGGGTTGTGTCACAACACCCGGCACCGGCTGGAAATAGCCATCCACGGTATGCTGTGAGCAGCGGTCGCATGAGCCGTTCCCACGTCAAGACGTTCGGCAAGTGCACCGCCTGCCCGAAACCTGGCATCGGCGAGGAAGCCCGCCACGGCAAGCGCGTGGGCGATCGCGGCTGCCCGCTGCGTCGTCTCCGGCGTCGTATCGCCGCGCTGCTCAAGGACGCTGATGCCATCATCGCCGGCAATCCCCGGCCCGTCCGCTATCACAAGCGTTGGGCCCGTGGCCTGCCGCCCCGTTTCCGGCCCGAGGACCTCCCGCCCATCACCAGCGTGCGCGACATCCTCGACCTGCCCAACTACGGCGAGATCGTCGCCGAATGGAAGCTCGAAAAGGTGCCCCTGATGCGGAGTGCGGACCCCCACGGTTGGTACGAGCGCGGCGCCGTTCCAATCCGCTGCCCCTGCCACCCGGAAACCGGCGAAATGTCGACACACCGCGATACCCGTTTTCCCCTGTCCCCCATCTGGCAAAAGGTCCTGCAACGCGTTCTGGGCGCCCCAATCCCGGACGTCCTCCGGGCATGACCCGCCATGCGCCCGAACGTCCGGGCCATTCCAAACATCCGGAACAGTCATTGCCAGACCCGCCCGAATGTCATTGCGAGCGCAAGCGTGGCAATCCCCAGACCAGTCATTGCCAGACCCACCCAAATGTCATTGCCAGACCCAACCAAATGTCATTTCCAGCGCAGCGTGGCAATCCCCAGACCGGCATTGCCGGGACCACCCAAATGTCATTGCGAGCGCAGCGTGGCAATCTCGTCGCCCATAACGCCGCTACCCGGCCGAAACGGTCGCCGCGCTCCCCCACTCCCATCCGTCACGATCCACCGCGTCAACCATCCTGTGACCTTGCCCCAAATCAAGAACGGGCACGGCATTCCCGTACCCGTCCTTCGCCGCGCTCCTCGACCTCACCTGCTGGCTCACCCGCCTATCACCAGCCCCTCTCCCCGCAGCTCCTCGATCAGCTCGTCGGCAATCGATTTGCGGACCTTGAACCGCCGCTCCAGCATCGCCGACGTCAGCCTCGGGTTCCGCAGCGCCAGGTCCCGCGCCTGGTCCAGCACGTTGCCCTGGTAAATGTCCTCGATGTTCTCCGGGTCCGGCTCTCCGGTTCCCTCGTCCTCTCGGTCAGGTCAATCGGCGGCAATGGCGGCCCCTGCTGGTTGCGCCAGAAATCGACCAGGCGGTCCATCTCGTCGTCGTACACCAGCGTGCCCTGGCCCCGCCGGGCCTTGGGGAAATCGTTGTTCAGCAACAGCAAATCGCCCTTGCCCATCAATGCTTCCGCCCCGCCCTCCGTCCAGGATACCCGCGAGTCCACCTGGGACGCCACCGCGAACGCGACCCGCGCCGGCACGTTGGCCTTCAACAGCCCGGTGACCACCTTGACCGACGGCCGCTGCGTCGCCAGTACCATGTGTATCCCGGCTGCCCGGCCCAGCTGCGCCAGCCGGACCAGTTGCTGCTCGACTTCCAGCCCGCCCGTCATCATCAGGTCGGCCAGTTCGTCCACGATCAGCACCAGGAAACACATCGGTTCGCCGGATTTTGCGTTGTACCCGGCGATGTTGCGGACTCCCATTTCCTCCATCAGCTTGTATCGCCGGGTCATCTCGTTGATAAGTCCCCGCAGTGCCGGCTGCACCTCGTCCGGCTCCACGATCACCGGCATCACCAGGTGCGGGATCCCGTTGAACGGCGTCAGCTCCACCCGCTTCGGGTCCACCATGATCATCCGCAGCTCGTCCGGCGGCCGCGTCATCAGCAGCGACGCCACCAGCGAGTTGATGCACACGCTCTTGCCGGACCCGGTCGCTCCCGCTATCAGCAGGTGCGGCATCGCCGCCAGGTCCAGCGCCAGCGACTGTCCGCCGGCGTCGTCGCCCAGCGCAAACGCCAGCCCGCCCTTCTCCACGATCTTGTTGAACGCCGGCCCCTCTATGATCGACCGCATCAACACCTTTCCCGGCGTCGGGTTCGGCACTTCGAGACCCACCAGCCCTTCGCCGGGCTCCGGCGTCTCAATAATTCTGATGTACGGACTCTTCAGCGCCAGCGCCAGGTCCTTCTGCCGCTTGGCAATATCGCCCACTCGAACCCGGCTCGGTCGTTGCTTCGATGTGTCTCCGTCCTTGCTGGCCCGTTGCGGCATGTATCCCGGAACCAATCCAAACTTGATCACCCGCGGACCGGCCTTCACGTCCTCGACGTCCACGTACACCCCGTGCTCCGCCAGCGCTTCCTTGATCTCCTCCGTCATGTTCGCGATGGCTTTCCCGTCAATTTCGTGCGGCTCGGGTGGCGCCAGGGTCTCCAGCGGCGGCAACTGCCAGCCGCCGGCCCGCGAAAGATTGACCGGTTGTGGCGCTCTCGCCGGTTCGGGCTGGTCAAGCTGTTTGGGTTCAGGCGCCGCAGCCGGCCGGGTCACGGGTTTGGCCATCACCGGGCGTTTCCCGGGCCGCAAACCGGCCAGACGCCGCGCCCCGCGACCAACCGTCACCGCCGCCAGCGCCAACCAAATTCCGACGTACCTGACGCCAATGGCTGCAAATACCAGGGCAGCCCAGGCGGCCACACCCACCATCCGGCCCGCTGCCACATATCCCCTGCCCGCCTTCGGGACCAGCAGCAAACTGATGACCATCAGCGCAGCCAGAAACTCGACCAGCCACCACCCGAACTGCCCGCCGGTCAGGGCGTATCCCCATCGTCCCGCCATTCCATAAGCGTAGGACGCTCCGCTTTCGCCTTGCCAGAACGTCAGCCCGGCCACCGCGACGGCCGCGACTATCGCCAGCGCCGACCACCATTTCCACCCGCGTACCAGCCCTGCTGGTCGGTATACCACCGCCAGCAGCACGGCCAAACCCAATCCCGCTGCCACCGCCCATCCGGCCCCCAGCGTCGCCATCAGCCATTCCTGGAAATCAGGTATCGCCAGGTATGTCAGGGCGAATACCATCGCTCCCACCAGCAGCAGGCCGGCCGTGATGCCTGTCTTGAACCAATTGAATCCCCCGGTGAGGGATGCGGTTGCCGTCGACATGTCCTCGACTCCTAAACTGGTCCGACCCCGACCCGTCACTGACAAACAAGAACGCCGCCCCTGATCGGCGCGGCGGAATATCTGTCACGTTGCATCGGCTTGCCGGTGGCCCGTCACGTATCCAGGATTACCGGGATTATCATAGGGCGTTTGTTTAGATCGTTGCGTAGGAACTGTCTGGCAACTTTTCTGATGTTTGCGCGCGCTTGGTCCAGGTTGTCGGCGGGCAGATCGCCTGAAACCCCCATCTCCACCGCCTCCGCAGGCGCTTGAAAATGTCCTTCGCATCCCCGGGATCCATGAAACCGCTCCCCGCCACCTGGACCTGGCCGGTCAGTTCCCCGTCCTGGTCGACGCCCGCGCAAACCACCACTACCCCGTCCCTTGCCAGTGATCGTCGCTCCCGCAGCACCACGCTATCCGTGTCCATCACCGTGGGTCCATCCAGATAGATGGGTCCGGCCGGTATCGATCCGACTACCTCGGCCCCGTCCTGGTCGATCTCCAGGATCTCGCCGTCCTCCAGCACAAATATCCCGTCCGGAGCTGCGCCCAATTCCCAGGCCAATTGCGCGTGCGCCCGCAGATGCCGATATTCCCCATGCACCGGCACGAAGTACCGCGGCCGGGTCAGGTTGAGCATCAGCTTCAACTCCTCCTGGCTCGCGTGCCCGTGGACGTGGACCGGCGCAATGCGGTCGTAGAGTACCCGTGCCCCTTGCCGCAGCAGATTATCGATGGTCTGGCTCACCGCCCGCTCGTTGCCGGGGATCGGCGTGGCCGAAATAACCACGGTGTCGCCTTCCATCAGTACAACGTCCCGGCTCTCGCCCTTGGCGATCCGCACCAGCGCCGATGTCGGCTCCCCCTGGCTTCCCGTGGTCATCAACACGACTCTTTCCGCAGGCAGCCCGGCCACGTCGCGCACCGGAACAATGGTGCCCGGCAACGCATCCAGATAACCCATCTCGGTGGCCATCTGCACGTTGGCAACCATGCTCCTCCCCACAAACGCCACGTGGCGTCCGTGGTTCTCTGCCGCCGTGATCACCTGCTGTATCCGGCTGATCAGCGACGCGAAGGTCGCGATTATCACCCTGCCGGGTGCGCCTCCGACTGCCCGGTCCAGGGCGTCGGTCATGATTTGTTCGGATGGCGTGTATCCCGGCAACTCGGCGTAGGTCGAGTCCGAAAACAGCAGCAGGACGCCGTTTTTCCCCCGTTCGGCCAGCGCCGGCAGATCTATCGTGTGGCCGTCCACCGGCGTGTGGTCGATCTTGAAATCGCCGGTGTGTATCACACTCCCCCACGGAGTCTCGATGCAGATGCCCATGGCGTCCGGAATACTGTGGCACACCCGGAACCAGGTGGCGCGGAAGTTGTCTCCAACTGGACGGGCTCCTCCGGTTCAATCGCGTGCACCACGGCATCCCGGGTCCGTCGCCTTTCGTTGAGCTTGACCGTGATCAGCCCATGCGCCAGCTTGGGTGCATAAACCGGAACATCCAGGTCCGGAAGCACGTGGGGCAAGCCGCCGATGTGGTCTTCGTGCCCGTGCGTAATCAGGATGCCGCGCACCCGGTGAGACTGCGCCACCAGATAGGACACGTCCGGTATGATCAGGTCGACGCCCGGCATGTCCTCGGTCGGGAATTGGATCCCACAGTCGACGATGATGATGTCATCCCCGCACTCCAGCACCATCATGTTCTTGCCGATCTCGCCCAACCCGCCCAGGGGCAGGATGCGCAGCGGTGCTTCGGGCAGCGGGCGGGATTCAGTCAAAGCAGTCACAGAGGTGGCTAACAGAATAGCCGTTGCTGGCCGGGCAATGGACCGTCCGGCTTCTCGATCTCATCCGCAGACGGATGGTCGGCTGGAGAAGTAGCGACGCCCGACTCGGGGGGCCCAGGCACATCCCATAGAGAGGGTACCTGATTGGCGGGTGGAGGTTCCAGGGCAGGGGTTGCCTCTCGGATTTGGGAACTGTCCGAAGCCGGTTCGGACTGGATACGCAGTACGTCCAGCAGGCCAGGTATCTTGGCGAAATCTTCCTCGATAGCGGCCCTCATTTCCTGCCGGCGCAACCCCGCTGCCGGATGCATGATCGGAAAAATATGGCGCCCGTTGACCTGCCTCAAGCGACCTCGCGCCCTGCTGATGCTTTGGCCTGGTATAAATCGCGCCGTGGAAAATCGGCCCAGCGTCACTATAAGTATGGGGTCGAGCAGTTCTATCTGGCGGTCTAAATATTTGCTACAGGCGGCGATTTCTGTAGGAACCGGGTCCCGGTTGTCTGGCGGACGACATTTGACCATGTTCGCTATGTACACCTGGGCCCTGGTCATGCCGATGGATTGCAGCAGGTCCTCGAGAAAGTTCCCAGCCGGTCCCACGAACGGACGCCCGAGACGATCTTCGTGGAACCCTGGACCTTCCCCGATGAATAGTATTTCAGCGGCGTCCGGGCCCTCTCCGGGCACGGCATTAGTTCGGCCAGCATGCAACTGACAGTCCGTGCACGTGCTGACGACACGAGCTACCTCGGCGAGTGTATCCATCCCGTAAGTTACCCATGTCCACTGTCGTCCCGGCCGGCAAGGCGAGAAACTATTCGTCCGTCACGCCCTTGCCTTTCAGGTAATTCACCGCGTCGGCGATGGTGTGGATCTCGCCGGCGTCCTCGTCCGGGATTTCTATGGCGTGTTCGGTGGAACTGAATTCCTCTTCGAACGCCATGATGAGTTCCACCAAGTCCAGGGAATCGGCCCCCAAGTCGTCCTGGAAGGATGAGCTCTCGCTGACATCCCCGGCATCCACGCCGAGCTTGTCAACTACAATATCGGTAATCCGTTCGAGCACGGTACTCACAGGTTCATCTCCGTGAAAATAGTCGTGGGGAAGATAGTCTTGGGAATGACCACGTAATTGGGTCTGAGGCGTGCGGAGTCTAAACTAATTTACCGCACTGTCAACGGACGCATGCATATCGTGGGCAACCGAACCCAAAACGCCGTTGACGAAACGAGCGCTGCTCTCGCTGCCAAACATGGATGCCAGCTCGACAGCTTCGTTGATGATGACGTTCCTCGGTATGTTATCGCGATTGAACAGCTCATAGATTGCCACACGCAATACGTTGCGGTCAACGATGGACAGCAAACGCACCGGTATGGCCGGTGCGTAGCGCCCAATGATTTCATCGACGCTCGAACCTTCCCCGGTTATGCCGTCGAACATGGACTCCGCGGCTCTTCGCGTGCTGGTCGTGGCTGGATTATGCGCGCACAACCAGTTGATCGTCTCGCTCACAGTTTGTGGCCGGATATCGCTCGCATACAGTGACAGCAGCGTCAGGACTCGAGCCTGCCTGCCCACCGGACCACGGCGCACCCCAGGTGTGAACGGGCTATCGGACATTATTCCCCGCAGCCGTAACCAAAATCGCTACGGCTGATCCCTGCAATACCTGGGCGCCTGAACGGTCAGCAGCCGTCAGAACCCGCCTTGCGAATTGAGTCCGGGTCCGACAACGTCAAAGCCTCAACGTCTGGGTCGATGCGACGAATCAGGCTGGACAGCACTCGGGCTGGTCCAAACTCGACGAAACGATTGACCCCAGAATCGACCATGTAGCGTACCGAATGCTTCCACATCACGCAGTGGCATAGCCCGGTAAGCAACTCGTGGCGGGCTTGTTCCGAATTGACGATCGCCGTCCCGGTTGAATTCGCAATCACCGGACACTTTGGATCGTGCAATCGAATATTGTCGATGGCGTCGATCAAACCTTCTTGTGCCTCAGCCATCAAGCGCGAGTGAAAAGCCCCACTGACCGCCAACGGGACTACTTTTTTAGCCCCGCGCGCAGATGCCAGGTCCATGGCTCTGGCCAGGGCCATCTTGTCTCCGCTCACCACTATCTGGTCGTCCGAGTTGATGTTGGCCATCTCGACGCCGGCATCCAAGGCGACTTGAGCGACGTCGTATTCGTCGAGGCCGATAATCGCGGCCATGGATCCCGGGTGTGTTTCGGACGCCTCATGCATCAATCGACCGCGCTCCCGCACGAGCCGAATGCCGTCACGGAAATCCAAAACCCCGCCCACCACCATGGACGTATATTCGCCGAGGCTGTGCCCGGCGACTGCGGCAGGTTCCGGAGCCTGCGGGCCCAGGAACTCTTGCCACGCTTTCCAGATGGCGATGCACACCGTCATGATGGCTGGTTGAGCATGGGCTGTGTCCTGCAGGTCTTCGGCGGGACCTTCGAACATTAATTTCGAGAGATGTATGCCGAGGCTGTCATCCGCCTCGCCGAATATTTCGCGAGCGGCAGGTGACCGTTCGTAAAGCGAACGGCCCATGCCTACTTTCTGTGTGCCCTGACCGGGGAAGATGTATGAGTAAACCGGAGTTCGGGCGATGTCTGCCATGATGACCGCTCTCCAAATTAGCGATGCAAAATCGCGGCCCAGTTATTTTCGTCGTTATTGCGGTGCGTTGATGTCAATCAGCCTCCGACCTGCCGGCCTCGGTAATACCCGCACCCAGGGCATGCTGCGTGCGGACGTTTGGCCGCTCGACACCGGGGACAGCGAGCCGGGTGCAAAGTCCTGAGGCGGTATGCCGGCGAGGATAGTCGTCGACCTTTCCGCGCTCTGGTCAATTTCTTGTTCGGTAGTGCTCCCATTTTTCAATTCCATCTCGGACGCCGCAGCGGCACAGGCGTTTGCCGTGATAATCACATCCGCGCGTCGGGCTTTCAGTTCAGAGTTGTTGCTCATCCATTAGCGAGCGCAGCGCAGCCCACCTTGGATCGATTTCACGATTATAACAGTCACATGGGCCTTGGTTGCGGTCGCAACCGCAGCGATCGCAGATACCTACGCATTCCGGCTTGCACAGCGGCTTCAATGGCATGGCTGCCAGCGTGGCTTGACGGGTGGCCTCCGCTAGATCCAGGTTTTGGTCCGCGGCAATGCACAACGCGTCCCATTCGTCGGGCGGCAAAGCGCTCATGCCTGTCTTGACGTCAACTTCAGGGAAGTATTCTTCGTCCAGTTCGATCCGTATCGTGCGCGAAAACGCATCCAGACACCGCGAACAATATTGCGGCACGCGGACTACCAACCGTGCTTGGACCCATATCCCTTGGTGCGTACGCACCATGTCCACCGCGCCTCGCACATGTTCCATGGGATGTTCGGCGTCGCAGATATCCTCCTCAATGTCGAAATTACGATGTGATCCGATTGCTTCTTTCAGCAATTGCGCGACGTTGTACTTCATGGCTGGTTACGACCTGAATACGCGCGTCGTTCGGGAATTGACGCCAGATTATAGGTTGGCCCTGCCGCGCCATCAATAGTTTAGCGGGCAAGTTTTGCCGATTTTTTGAATTTTCAAACTTTGACCGCGACTTGATGCGCAGGGCACAACATTGCCATCCGCTCGCTAGTCGGAAGCGTGGGTATGAATATACTCGATGATGTCGTTCGTCGAAGTGCCGGGTCCGAACACTGCGGAGACCCCCATTTGGGACAGTGCTTCTCTGTCCTCCTCCGGCACGATCCCTCCCAGCACGACTATCACGTCGTTCATTCCCTGCTCGCCCAACAATCGCATAATTTCTGGGAGAAGCTCCATGTGGGCACCCGAGAGTATGCTCAAGCCGAGTACCGACACGTCTTCTTGAGCGGCGGCCTGCACTACCATCCTCGGCGTCTGACGAATACCCGTGTAGATGACCTCCATCCCGGCATCTCGTAGCGCCCGAGCGATTACCTTCGCTCCCCGGTCATGCCCGTCCAATCCTGGTTTGGCCACTAGGACTCGGATCGGATTCGCGCGTGGTGTAGTCATGCAGGAAGGTCCCGGTCTTCAAATTTCCACCCAGGTGCGGCACCGCGCGATCCAGTCTGTAGGTGCCCCGGGCGCGTATCTTTCCGGCCAGTTTACTACAAAACTGTCGGCATGCTCTCCCAGGAGCAAGGGCAGACCACGGCCTTTCGGTTTCCGTGAATGTCCTTGCGAACGAAGCGTGGCAACTTCGTAGCCATCGCGCGGGTTCTTGCCACAAGCGATCGGGGTAGCCCATTGCCTTCGCGTAGTTTCATTCCGGACCACAACAATCGAATGGTACCGGAGGATCGAATGGTCCCGGAGGATCGATCTCGCCGTGTGGCAGATTTTTGGCCAGCTTCCTTCAGGAAGGTAGGCCTGCTGAACCGTGCTCGTGGGTGAAACGCGAGGTGCCGTTGCCTTTCGGCTTTGTAGCTCGTCTGCAGTCACGCTCAGTCCTCGTATGGATGGGTCAGAGCGTTGACAGCCCGCTGCCGATCTTACTATCCTGATCTCGGCGCGTCCCAGTAGCTCAGTGGATAGAGCGGCTGCCTTCTAAGCAGCTGGCCGCGGGTTCGAATCCTGCCTGGGACGCCAATGCCTCCCTACTTTGAGTAGGGATTTTGCTTATACGCGTTTGGTAGCGCATTGGGTATGACTTTCGTATTGGGTGTTTTCAGCCTCGCGGGTTGCCAGCCACCCAAATGTAACTGGTTGTACTTTCCAGTTCACGTTCGTCCTCCCGAACCCGGCCAACTCCGTCGGCAGGCGTCCGGAGACCGACAATTGCGGGCCCAATTGCGAAACCCGATCGAATGTAGCCAACCGCAAAACATTTGCGGAGGCGACCCGACTCCGCCAGATCAACTCACGTGTTCCCGCGTAATCTGCACTCTTGGACTATCGGTCACTGACAGTGCCACAACGCAGAGCGAACCTGCACACGAAACCCCGGCGCGCGGGCCGTCGTCCGCAGCAGCAGACCAACCGGCAAAGCCCGCCGGTGCTGTCGCCGCTGCAATCCCCGGGCCATTTCCGTGTTTATCACATCTATTGAGTTCACCACGGCTCGGCCGCGCCGCAGCCTCGATGGCCACAAGCTCAGCCGAAGTAAATCCGTGGCGATGTCGCGTTCCAACTCCTTCACTCTGAGCGGCGTGTTGGCGCGCCGGTACGGCTTCTGCTGGTCCGGAACAGTGGCAAACCGTGCCGCAACCTTCGGAGTCCGTTTGCCGGGAGAACAGACCCCCCGACAGCGCGACGTCCGACGGACCCACCCGCCGGGGTCGGCTGCCTCCCGACCCTGGGCCCGTGTTTCGCTGGCATCGCCCCATCCGAAAACTCTCAACTCCCGCACTGCTCAATAGCGCCGGAGTAAGCAAACGTGGCAAAATCATGAGGGTGCGTAGCCCATCAGTCCTGAGTTGGTCGAAGGGCGGATCGGATCACCTCGATCCAGCAGGTTGCGTTGAGCCCGTTCCCTATCCCGCCTAGGAGGATAGCCCCATGCCAGAAGCCCGGTTGACCGTCGGAAACGTGGAAATCCTTTCCCTGAACGACGGCGAAGCCTCTCTGCCCCTGAGCGATGTCTTTCCCGAGGTTCCAGCCGAGGCGTGGGTTCCCTACCGGGAGCGCTACCCCACCGGTTTCCGTGGCGAGCACCTGCTGGCCCACTTCGAGTGCTACCTCATCCGCTCCCAAGGCCAGACTATTCTTGTGGACACCGGACTCGGCGGCGCGGCCACCAACCCCAACTCCATCGAGGCAATGGTCGGCGGCGCTGAAGGCCGCCTTCTGCAGGAATTGCAGACGGCCGGCGTCGACCCCGCCGGCGTCGATACCGTCTTCTTCAGCCATCTTCACTTCGACCACGTCGGCTGGAACCTCACCCACGAACCCGGCGCACCAGTCCGCGCCACCTTTCCGAACGCCCGCTACGTAGCCCACCGCGCCGACTGGGAGGTCTTCCAACGCCCCGAAGTCATGGAACTCTTCCCATCTCACTGGGACCAGACCCTTGGCCCCCTTCAGGACCTCGGCGCGCTGGAATTGCTGGACGGCGAACGCCCGCTGACCGGCGAAATCACCGCTATCTCCACCCCCGGCCATACCCCTGGGTCCATGAGCCTCGCCATCGTATCCGGTGGAGAGCGGGCCTACATTTTGGGCGACGTTTTCCACGGCCCCGCCCAGATCACCGAACCCGGCTGGAAGTTCAGCTTTGACATGGACGGCGACCAGGGTGTGACCACCCGCACTGCCATCATCGAGCGGGCCGAGTCCGAGGACGCCATCATGGCCATCTGCCACCACGGTGGTTTCGGTCGCGTAGTCCGCGCCGAGGGTCGCCGCTACTGGCAAGTAGTCCCCTAGTCCTGGTTCAAATCACCACTAGCCTGGTGTTGAAATCGGATCGGCAAGCGAGGCTGGCGATAGGATTGGGCTATCTCTGGTGTAGGGGTCAGACGGTGCGAGGCAACGCGGAGCGGGCGGCGCAGATGCTGCGCCGGGCGCGCTGATACCGCAACACCGTACCATGCCGCGCATCAAGCCCGTGACGGATCGTGCCCTGGCCAGTTGTCCCCCACGTTCGACCGGATGGACGCCGACAATGGCCGTGCGCCGATAGCGCCGGAGCACCTGCTGAAAGCCTGCCTGCTGATGACTTTGTTCTCAGCGCGTGGTGAGCGGCAGATCTGTGAACGGCTGACGTAAGACCCGCTGTTCCAATGGTTCCTGTACCTGAACATCGATCGACCACAGCGTCGACCACTCGGTGTTCTCCAAGAACAGGCAGCGGCTGTTGGACGCCGGCGTGGCCAGGGAGTTTTCGCTCCAGATGGTGGAGCCGGCGAGAGGGCGACGCTCGGCCATCGACCGGCGTACCACCCGCCATGAGGGCTATCGAGTGAGCCAGCGAGCGCGGAAAAGAGTTGCCGAGGTCTTCGGCTGGGTCAAGACGGTGGGTGGTGGCCGTAAGTTGCGCTACTGCGGGGTTGCCCGCGACCAGGTGTGGGTTGATCTGACCATCGCGGGATGCAACCTGGTGCGCTTGGCCAACCCGACGGCCGCAGCGACGTAGATCGGGGGACCAGTCTGTCCTGATCGCTGCCGACGACGGCCACCCATCTCAATATCGTCCTCCGCGCAGCGTCAACCAGCCCTGAAACCCGACCTGCAGGCGGCATCGAGCAATGTTACGACGTCTTACGACCTCCACACCACCATCGAACCACCCCATTTCAACAGCCTGCTAGACGCAACCGACCATGCACGAGAATTCTCCGAAGGTGTGGAGTGTAAAGGACGGAGAGAAAATGTACCGCGTGGGCGGCCGATCGCCGATTCGGGTGTTGTTGTCCAGCGGTTCTGTCAGTTTAAATGGAAAGCGACTTTGTCAGTCTGAGCGGTTGATGGCTGGTTGAAATGATCCGCTGACGCCACGGTTGATGGGGAGATTGGTCGGCTGGGTGAGGGAGCGGGCGTACTTGCGGACAGTGTTGCGGTGTACGCCCAGTTGACGTGAGATCTCGCGCAGGGATAGACCCTGGGCCTGGGCCTGCTGCACCGCCTTCCAGAGGGCCAGCTGTCGCGGGGTGAGTTCCCGGCGGGATGGAGGTTCACTGTGATGGTTCTCGACCGCCGGTTCCTCGACGACGGGATCGGGCTCCAGGTTGGCCAGGTGTCGCAGCTGGGGTTGGCTGACGCGATGATTGCCCAGGCGTTTCACGATGCGGCCGATTTCTGGGTTGGGAGCCAGAGCGCCGTGGGAAGCGCGCAGTGCACCGGGTCGGGGCGGCGCTGGCCGGCAGGGGATGATCTCACCCTCATGGCGTACTTGGAGGCGGCCATCGGTGTGTTCGAGGACTTCCACCTGGACACCGGCGTAGCTGGGACGCTCCCGGCTGGGCAGCAGTTGCAGGGTGCGCCACTGGTACTTGACCGTGTTGTCCCGAGCCACCTTGCGGGTGCGCTTGAAGCAGAGGATTTCGTCCAAGGGCCGCTTTCCGTGCCACGGGCGGTAGGCAGGCTCCGGCAGATCGGCCGGGACAGCAAACCAGTGTGTTATAGCGGGCAGGAGTCCCTGAGCATGGCATTGGCCTGGTCTATGGTGCTGGCGCCGGCGAGACGCAGTTCGGGTCACCAGCCGGTCCTGAAAAGTGCCGGCGGCACGTTCCACTCGGCCTTTGGCCTGGGGCGAGCGGGCGAAGATCTGCTGGATGCCCATGCTCCACCAGGGCACGGCTGAAGTGGGTGGCTTCCACCGGCGGCTGGATGTGCCTCGTTTGCCGGAGAATTTGAACACGCCGTGGCGGTCGCTGTACAGGGCGGTGGGTACGCCCCAGCGTTCGATCAGTCCCTGCATCAGGATGAGTATCCCCGAGTGTCCTCCTCGGGACAGACACCGCGTTGGCCACGGCGCTGGTGGCGTCGTCAACCGCCAGAGCAGGGTGATTGGGGACCGTCCTCGCCCAGCCACCGGTGGAAACTGCCGTCGATCTGCACCAGCATCCCGGCCTGAGGCATCCGTTGTCCGCCGGACCCGATGCTTGGGCGCACGCCGTTTGCGCGGGCTCGGGATGCCTGCCTTGGTCAGAATGCGCCGCACGGTGGGCCGGCTGAGGTCGATGCCCTCCCGGTCCCGGAGCAACTCGGTGAGGTGGGTGTGGTTGGCGCCAGCGTAGGTGGTTGCTGGCCAACTGGATCACCGCGGCTGCCTCATCGTCAGAAACAGCGTTTGCGGGGTCGGCGGCCTCGGTTCCCGTGGGCCAGTGCGGCGGCGCCCTCCTTGCGATAGTCCGCCAGAATTCGCCAAGCATGGCGTTCACTCACTCCCAGGATCTCGGCAGCCTGGGCTACCGGTAGCTGGTGTTCCAATACTGAGTTGAGCACGTGAAGTCTCGTCTGTTCTAGCTGGTTCAATGTCAAGTCCTTCATAGACTGACATTGTCGCTGACCAGTTAACTACTGACCGAATCGTAGACCATCGACACCCGAGCGTTACAGCTTTCGTCCGCCCTTGACATGTGGAGCTCAAATATTTTTTGACACGCCCTACGACGCAACTATAATTGGGATCGCAGCGCTCACGTTTCCCGGATACACGCTAAGGAGATAAGGATATGCCCACTTGGAAAGTCGCGTATTTCAGCGGAGTAGGCGGACGCCCTCAGGTGATGCTGGACAACGCCCCCGGCGAGTTGGAAGTCGCGGTGGTGAACCCCGCTCTATCCGAGGCCGAAAAGATCGAGCTGTGCCGAGACGCCGACGCCATCGTCACCAGCGACATCACGACCAACGTGCTCCGGGAATGTCCCAAGGTTAAATTGATCCAGACGCTCAGCGCGGGCTACGACCGAATGGACCTCGAGTCCATCCTGGAAATGGGGATCCCAGTGGCAAACAACGGCGGCGCCAACGCCATTTCGGTTTCCGAACAGACGCTTGCCCTGATGATAGGGATCAGCAGGAACCTCATGGCGCAATGGGACAGTACCACCCGGCAGCGAGCCTGGCGGAGCGATCTCTACCAGACCGACCTGTCGGAGGTGACCGACAAGACGGTGGGCATCGTCGGGCTTGGACGCATCGGGCGGCAAGTCGCCAAGCGGCTCACCGGTTTTGATACCCGCACCATTTACTACGACATCGAGGACATTCCTGAAGACGTCCGGCGGGAAGTGAAGGCTGCACCCGTCGACTTCGACGAACTGCTGGAGAGCTCGGACATCGTGAGCATGCACGTGCCGTTGACCCGCCGAACCAGGGGCATGATGTCCGACCGCGAGTTCAGCATGATGAAACCCACGGCGTTCTTCATCAACCTCTGCCGTGGGCCGGTGGTCGACGAAGCAGCACTCTACCGGGCCCTGACGGGAGGGCAGATCGCCGGCGCCGGGCTGGATGTCCTGGAGGTGGAGCCAAGTCCGGCGGACAACCCGTTATTCGACCTGGACAACGTGATCATTACCCCGCACATGGCAGGCCAGAGTAGCGAAACCGCGCTGCGGGCGGCCCATTTCGCTTACGGCAACATCCTGCGGGTGCTAAACGGCGGTGAAGCGGAGTCGTTGGTTACACCCGAATAACCCTTACGCGCACTGACCACTAATCAGTCATTGCGAGCGCAGCGCGGCAATCTCGTCATGGTAGCGCCCGGTCGCTACGAGGACGATATCGCCACGTCGCCGCGTTCTTGGCGAGGACGGGCTGGGTGGCGTGAGACTGCACAAGGAGTATCCCCATGATTTGGTGCCGCTTTCAGCTAGAGGGCAAGACCAGTTTCGGCATTGTCGAAGGCAGCAACGTAGTCGAGGTGTGGGGCAACCCACTGGATGACTATGCCGTCACCAACCATTCCTATTCCCTGGATCAGGTGAAGCTGCTGGCGCCCATCGCGCCGCCCATGCTTTACGCCGCGGGGCCCAACTATCGCGGACACGTCGAAGGCATGGCGGCGCGGCGCGGGTCGCCGCCGGTATATCCGGACCGTCCGTCGCCCAACTATCGGTCAGTCCACGCCATCGTCGGCACTGAGGAAACCATCGTCGTTCCCGCCGACTCCTCCGGCGCCGTCCAGCCCGAGGGCCAATTGGCGGTGGTCATCGGCAAGAAAGCTCGCAAGGTGCCGGCGAGCCAAGCCCTGGACTACGTTTTCGGCTACAGCATTGGCAACGACATCAGCCAGCGGCCCTGGCAGCAAGCCGACCGCACCATGTTCCGTGGCAAGAATTGCGACACCTGGAAACCCCTGGGGCCCTGGATCGTCACCGACGTTGACCCCAAGGGCTTTCGCATCATCGTCCGCCACAACGGCGAGGTGTGGGAGGATTTTTCGTCGGCCGACCAGATCTGGGACACCGCCACCTGGATCCACGAACTGAGCAATTACGCAACCCTGTACCCTGGTGACGTCCTCTGGATGGGTACCCAGGGGGCCGACGGGGACATGTTCCCCGGAGACACCATCGAGGTAGAAATCAGCGGCATCGGCACCCTCCGCAACTACGTGGTGGGGGAGGAGTAAGCTGGGCGGTACACCCCCAAGATCGGCTGATTTGGGCGATCTCACCGGGCCTTTTCAGGCCGTCAATGCCCGTTTTGCAGCCGTCGACAGGGGGTTCGGGCCGTCGATAACCCGGGATATTGGCGATCTCGCCGGGACTTTTCGGGCCGTCAACGGCCATTTTGGGGCCTCCGACAGGGGGTTTTCGGGGTGTCGCAAACGAGGGATTTGACGATCTCACCGGGCTTTTTCAGGGCGTCGACGGCCGTTTGGGAGCCGTCAACATGGGGTTTTCAGGGTGTCGATTTCCCCGAATCTTGGCGATCTCGCCGGGCGGGACACCCGGGCTTTCGCATCATCGTGCGCCACAACGGAGAGGTGTGGGAGGATTTCTCGTCCGCCGACCAGGTCTGGGGCACGGCCACCTGGATCCACGAACTCAGCAACTACGCCACCCGGTACCCCGGCGACGTCCTCTGGATGGGCACCCAGGGCGCAGACGGCGACATGTTCCCCGGCGATACCATCGAGGTGGAGATCAGCGGTATCGGCACGCTCAAGAACAGGTGGTGGCGGAGGGGTAGGACGCCGGACGCTCCTTTGCGTCCTACCTCTATGGCACTTCCTGATGATGACGGGATGGGGGATGCACGGACTGTTGTGGAATGGCCGACTTCCGTTCAAACTCTGCCACCAAGGGGGCGTGGCGGGCTGTGTTTCGGCGCTGGCGCTGTGTTCGATACAATCGTGGCAGACTTTCGGTAGAAGTCTGCCATCGGGATGCCCAAACCGCTGAGGTGATCAATGCTCGGATATGCCAAGATGTTCTGGCAACCGGCCCACAAGTCGCGAACCCGGTTTCAGGAACGCGCATTCGGCCAGGATCGCTGCCCCGACTGCGGACACCTTCAATCCAACCACGTGTTAAACCGAGACCCCGCCGACGGGGAGTTGCTGGTCGGCTGCGACAACTGCGGCCCTTCGGCATGTTTGAGAGGGACTGTCTTATCCTGCCCGCCAGCCTGAAACGGTAGAATGCTTGTGGACTTTGGGGACAAATCTGCCGTTTTGCTTAAGCCCTGGCGATTCCGGCGGGGCATCCGTACGGGAGTGCAGCCCCAATTCGGCATGAAAATGGCCGCCCTCGCTGATCTACGGCCACTAAACCTCAGCGGCAAAAGTCGCAATCGGCTCGGCACGGGCATCTCCCGAAGGGAATGTTTTACGTGGCAGCGGTTAGGCACACCAAAACGGGTAAGCACTGACCGATGGCGGGGCACATAGAAGACGGCACCAACATGCGGACCATTCAGTGGGAACGTAATCGTTCATTGAAGTAAACGTGCCGGTGAATCACCTCGGTCGACAAACGATTATCTATTTCTTGGAATGTAACTGAAATGAAGGAGCTGGGACTCTGCTATTCCTATTGTCGGTTCGAAATCGTAGACTGGCCAATTTTTTAAGAACGAATATCTCCCCCATTCGCTGGGGTAAAAATTCTTGAACACAAACTCCACGAAATGCCCCAAACTGAGCGGACACACTACTGGTATACGGCAATGTGACCATTGGAACGTGAAATGGGAATGTGGGTGATCGTCGTTAGCCGTATCTCGTTCATAATCGAATCGCACGGGCGCCCGGAGGCGTATCCCCTCTATCCCACTATCGACATATTGTTCGACCAGATCTACCAGGGACACGTCATCCAATAGGTCGAGGCGCAACTGAAACGGGCACGGGAAATACAAAAGCCGATGTCGGACCAAAACGTCGGCGAGAAAATCATACGTTAACTGGATCAATGATCCGTCGAACAAAACCGCAGAGTAGTCCCTGCTACTCAGCCAATGGCAATACTGCGATATGCTCCCATCTTCACGATCCAGCAGGGCGTCACCAATTGCGGACCCTTTGGCCCATGTAATCCGCCGGATTCCAGAATTCCGGAATCGACGGTTTGTTATCGCGTTCATGTTGAGAGCAACGCTGGACCTCATCAATAAGTCGACGAAGTTCGTCAATTCATTGAAGGTATCATCGGGCGTCATCTGTAATCCCCTGGGCGAAATATTTTTGCAATGCCGCTTTCAATTCCAAAGAGACTTCATCGAACGATACTTGACCTTCTTCTAGGGCGTCGACAAAGGTCTTTAGCCCATCATTGACTTGATTGATCTTGGCTCGCTCACTGCGAGTCAGGTCCCGGTGTATGCGGCGTATGTTCGCCAATTCTTGCTGTGTGGGTATTTTGAACCGGAGCCGATAATCGTTGTTTTTGATCGCCTCGATCTCTGCTTGTAACTCCCACATATCCGGGCCCCAACCGCATATTCGCACCCACGCTTTCGACCGTGTTATTGCGGTAAATAGCGTGTTACGGCGCGTGATTAGTCCGGGCCCGGCTACGCCATGTTGGGCATTGACCACATACACCATGGGAGCTTCATTCCCTTTGGAACGGTAAATATGTGCGATGGCTACTGAGTCTTGCCGGAACACTTCATCCTGACTGTTGCCGACTCCCACTAAGTGCGCATTGATGCCTTGTTGCCACAGAGCGTCCATGATCACTTGAGCTTCTCGCTTAGAACTTAGGGCGTTTGGCAAAACGATCAAGATGTCATCGGGGTCCAGTTCATCTTCCTCGAGATTGATTTTGATTTTGCCTGCGATCCATCGGGCTTGTTCGAGGACATCCTGAAATACATGGCTCGACACAGCTTCTTCTGACGTGATGCTCTCTTTGAAATATTCCGGATACGAATCAGCAGATCGTTCCAAGGTCACGACCTCGCCTTCTTGAAACTGGCCGTCGATCAATCTATACCCGATTTGAGACCACAACGACATATCGTCAAAACTTTGGACTAAACCTGAATCTCGTGCCGTGCCCAATCCCAAGCCATGTGCCAATGCGAGAGCCCATGGAGTGTTTCGGTAGCAAATGGGAAGGACGATGTCTTGGCTGGTGGTATCGGCAAGATTGACATGGGGCAATCCGTGCGAATTTGTGCCAAACTGATCTTCGATGGAGGGAACTGTGTTCTCAGACAAATTTTGAAGCTCGTCGTATGCCCATACCACGCGTTTAGCGGGGGTGTTTGGTGTCGTCAAAAAGTAGGGGGTGGTAAATTGCGGTAACGGGAGGAGGGGGCGGAGTGTGGAAGGTGGGGACGTATGAGGCAGCGCAACCGAGGCGCCACGATATGAACGAAGGTGTGTTTGGGAGAGCGGCTGAGCGGCGGAGGCTTGTACATTGCCAGGGGGAGAAGGCAAGAGGAGGTCGGCCGGCCATGACACCGGCGGTTTATCGACGGCCGTTGCTGGGTTCTGCGAACCAGGCGAGCCCCTGGCGCGATGTGCCCCGGACTACGGAGACTGGCAAGAACACCCACAGCCGCTTATGACGTGCGGGACACGAGGTGTGTGGGCCGGAGTCTGAGGAAGTGATGGAGGACCCTGATTTCGAAGGCTGGATCATTAGAGCCAAGCTACATTTCAAGGCGCCATCACCACAGTGCCGGGCGCTCGGGGCGGCCCAGGAAATAGCTATTGCACGCAACAAGGGGGATCTGAACAGAAGATGCACCTGGCGGTGGCCGCCGGAATGCGTAGGCTGGCGGTACGGGAGGCTCGGTGGCCGACGGCTTTGGCGGTTGCCCCTGACGAGGGTTATAGAGTGCGGAGTGTCTGCTGGCGGACCAAGCCTTGCACCCAATAATCATAGCCCCGCTAGGGATTGGGAATGAACCCGGTGAGAACCGCCAAACGCAACCGGAGGAGGAAAAGGCGGGGGGGAATTACGGACCAGTCAA